>CM056945.1:43972994-44040494 GCA_029856935.1 Cyclocarya paliurus | reverse complement strand
TCATTTTCTTGTTTGTCTTCAAGGAATTGTGATGATGTGAATGCTAAAATCTCCACTTGATCAATCAAAACTGTTCTAATGGCTTTAATATGGCATAGGACATCCTTATTCAGGATCCAGAGAGAGGGAAAAGAAAGATCATTAGATGAAAATGAGCAAAAACCCATAAGCCAAAACATCAAAGCTTTGTGAACCAGAGCTCGAACATGAAGTAAGGGAGGATCAAGAATAATATAGGCACCAGAAGCCAAAACATCCAAGGAGGATGCTGCTGCTAAAAGTATGCTAGAAGTTGTTTACGATTCCATTTGCAAGAGACTGTCATTCTAATAGCAGCAAATGTGTTTGATGGTTCCTACAAGGCTAGTTGTGATGTATTTATCAGATATGATACTTCTTTATAGACTTCCATATGCAAATGCAATTTAACAACTCTATAATAGTGAAACCAGAAAACTTTGTTATTTCTTCCAATTCTCAGAGAAAAGGCTTTCCAAAGCACACAAAGGTCAAATGAAAACTATTTAGTGTAACAAGCATCCAATGACTTTGCATGATAGCCAGCCCCATCTCAGCCCACTAAAACACTATCGTAAATCGTTTAAAGCTTTGACTTATTCATTTATGTTTTTCCATTTTGCCCTGATCAAAATTCATTATCTTTCAAAAGATTCCTTCCCAGGACATAGATGGATGGTAGAAACATAATATTGGATTGACTGGGATGGACTTTAAATGTTTAAAAGCTTGTTGTACTCTTTGAGCTCATGGAACAGGTGCACCGAGTTGTAAACAAGTTGGAATTTAAGCATGGCTGCTCGAACTCGGCTCAACTGTACTGTTTAAGAGCTAGAATCTGAGTCATTTATTTTTATTTTTATTTTACCAAGCTCGAACTCTATTGAACCAATGTATTTCAAATCAAAGAGTGTAAACCAAAGAGACTAAGCAGCGAATACCTAATACCCAGAAGCGTGTAAACCATTGAAGCATAAAATAACCAGAGCAAATACCCATAACAAATACACACAATGTTCTTTTCATGCGGTGTACAAATACCCAGAACAAGTTTGGGAAAGAGATATATGGATATGCGGTAGTGTGTAAAGGTTTAAAACCAGTAGTGAAACCACAACAATTGCTTATGGCGTTGGGAGTTTCATTACATAGAAAAACTTTACAAGAGTAAAAGCTAAACAATAGCTGTACATGCTATACGTGGAATGCTATCTATACATTCTATAATAGAACTAATCAACTCCTAAACTTTGTATAATGACTGTAATGCCATAAGTTTCTCCTCAATGCTTGGACTGATTCTCTCTTTGATTGTTGTCTTGATTGTCTCCAAAGAATGATCTTGTGTTATCACCAATACCCCCCTCAAGTCAAGTATGGTTGGCAACACATGAAGCTTGGATCTAAAAAGCATAAATATGGGTTTTGATGGACTTTCGGTGAATATGTTTGCAATTTGCAAGTTGGATGGCACATGTGGAATCTTCAAGACACCATTGCATACCAATTCTCGGACAAAGTAAATATCAATGTCAATGTGCCGAGATCCTCATTGAGTCACTAGGTTTCGAGTCATAAAGGCACTGGTATTGTCACAGAGTAGGAGGGGCTTTTCTGTTGGCCAAATTTGTAAATTATGAATTATGTTTAACAACCATTTGACCTCATCTGCAGTGAGTGCTAATGCTCTGTATTCAAATTTCGCAGAAGATCGAGATACAGTAGACTGCTTTTTGGAGGTCCATGAAATTAAATTGTCACCAAGAAATATTGCATAACCAAATGTTGATCTACTTGTATCTGGGCAGCCAGCCCAATCGGCATCTGAAAAAGCAAAGATGTTGAGGTTGGTTGATGGACTAATGTTGAGACTGAAATGTAGGGTTCCTTTAACATATCTGAGGATCCTTTTTACAGCTTGAAAATGTTGTTCTCTTGGTGCATGCATGAATTGGCTCACAGAGTTTATTGCATGTATAATATCTGGCCTGGTAATTGTGAGATATTGCAATGCACCAACTAAGGATCGATAGGTAGTTGGTGAATGAAAAAGAGGGCCATCAATATTTAAATGATGAGAGACAATCATGGGTGCTCCAATTGGCTTGGAATCAAGTAGGTCAGCTCGAATAAGAATGTCTCTTGCATACTTCATTTGGCTTAGGAACATTCCTATTTTAGAATAAGTCACTTCTAGGCCCAAGAAATAATTTAAAGTTACAAGATCTTTCATGGAAAACTCTTGTCGTAGCTTGTGAATGAAAGTGTCAATGAGAGACACATTGCTGCCTGTGATGATAATATCATCGATGTATAAGAGTAAATAAATGATCCCGTTAGATGTTGAATGAACAAATAAATTGGAATCGACTTTGCTGCAATTGAAGCCAATTTTGACTAAAAAATTGCTAAATCGATGGAACCATGCTCTCGGTGTTTGCTTCAAACCATATATTGCCTTTTGGAGACGACAAACATGATTCGGATTAGAAGAATTAATATATCCCGGTGGTTATTCCATATAAACCTCTCTTGTAGAAGACCATGCAAGAATGCATTTTTTACATCAAGTTTACGTATGTTCCAGCCACGAGATACTGCAATTGAGAGAACAATGTAAATTGTAGAGGCCTGAACAACTGGACTATAGGTATCATTAAAATCAAGTCCATAGAGTTGAGTATAGCCTTTGGCAACAAGGCGTGCTTTGAGCCTATTAATGGAACCATCCAAATAGTATTTAACACGGAAAACCCATTTGGATCCAACCACATTTGTAGTAGGTGGTCTTGGAACTAGTTCCCATGTTTGATTGAGATTGAGAGCACGAATTTCATCCTCCATTGTAGCGAGCCATTCTGGTGACTGGGCAGCACTCTTGAATCCTTTTGGTTCCTTCATTACTAATAGAGATGATAATAAAGGAGATGATGGAACTTGGCAAACATAATTGTAATGTTTGGACTTTGAGATGCCTGCTTTGCCACGAGTTAACATGGGATGAGAATTCTGATTCGGAGCTGGTGCCATCTGTATTTTTGGAACTTGCTCAACTATTGGAGTAGGCACATGAGATGTGTTCAACTCCAAGGCACATGATTTACACGTCTTGGATTGAATTACTGATGGTAATGGTTGAGAACCTGCAGAAGAGTTAGTGCTAGGCAAAGAAGAATTTGGTGGAATGGGATCATGAAAAAAAATAAAATTTGAGAGTGCAGGTGAAGGTTGCATATTTGAATCAGAGAATGGAAATACATTCTCATCAAACCGAACATGTCGAGTGACAAATACTCGATGTGATACAGGATCAAGACACCAAAATCCTTTGTAGGATGAGTTGTAACCGAGAAAAATGCAAGGGAGGCTTCTTGGTTCAAACTTGTGTTTGGCATAATCTCACAGATATGGGAAACATAAATATCCAAAAATTCGAAATATAGCATAGGTAGGAGACTTACGATACATAATTTCAAATGGAGATGTCTCATTCAAGACCGATGTGAGCAAGTGATTAATTGTAAAGACTGTTGTACTAAAGGCTTCAACCCAAAGGTGAAGAGGGACATTAGCATGAAAGATCATTGTGTGGCCTGTTTCCGTGATATGCTTGTGTTTTCTCTCGGCTCAACCATTTTGGGAGGGTGTATAGGGACAAGAGAATTGATGATGAATGCCACATTTAGTTAAGTGAGAATGAAAATTTGTACTTATGAAATCACCTCCCCTATCACTTTGAATTTTTTTTTATATTTTTGACGAGAACTGATTTTTAACAAAAGTTTGAAATTTTATGAAAGTCTGATAAAAATCATTTTTGTGTTTTAATGGGTAGAACCAAGTAAAACGTGAATGATCATCGATAAAGATAACATAATATCGATATCCTAAGATTGAAGTTATTGGTGCTGGACCCCATAGGTCGCAATGTATGAGACCAAGTATTATTTTTTATCGACTATCACTTGTTGGAAATGGAAGTTTATGACTTTTAGCCTTTTGACAACTAACACACAAAGATGGATTTGGCAATATAGAAGTGAGAGATAGAGAACCTTTTTTTATTAAGCATGGAAATTATTTTGGATGAGAAATGGCCTAAACGGGCATGCCAACTGTCAAAGGAATTACAAAGATTTTGTTTGCTAATGATAGTAGAGAAAACTTGGTTTCCACGCTTCAGTACGTAAAGATCATCTACACGACTATTGCTTGCCACCACCTTTCGAGTTTAAAGATTTTGTATGATAAAAACATTGCCAGTAAAAGAGACAGACAAAGGATAATCATTGGTTAGTTTACTGACAGAGAGCAGATTTTTGGTTAAATTTGGCACCACAAGAACATCATTTAATTGAAGAGTGGGAGTGGGAGAGCAGGAACCCATGTCAGTAATGGGTAGAGAGGATCCATTACCAACAATAACTTTGTCTTTACCAGTGTAAGGTTCCACCTTATCAAGTTGAGACACATCGGAGGTCATGTGTGCAAATGCTCCCATATCAGTATACCAATCTGCAGTGTCATTGCTAATGGTGCAGTTGGCAAGAGCTTCAGCAAGGTTTGCATTAGATTTGGTGTATCTATTTTTGCAGTCCGTGGCATAGTGTCCTTCTTCACGGCATTTTTGACAGCGAGGGGGACGTTTATACTGCTACTTGCTATGATTTCCTCCCTTTGATTGGCTACCTTTATATTTGTTTTTATAGTTGTTTGGTCTTGCATTTTGGTTGAAAGGTGCAGGGGAGGAATTAGCCACATACGCAGAGACACCACCCGCATTATGATCAATGGACTTGGAAAAAAGATCAAAGCTCTCATCTTTAGGAACAATATCTGTGAAACTTGTGATAGGAGTTAAAGAGAGTTGAGTGGTGGAGAAAGTCGAAAATTCGTGTCCTAAACCACGTAAATACTAGTGCACTTTGTCAATGTCTTCAACTGGATGTCCCATTGCCGATAATTGATCACAATGAGCCTTGAATACTCAAGAGTATTCAGAAACATTACGAGAGCCATGTTTCATGAGATGAAGTTCATCTTTTATTTGAAGCTCACGGGCCTTAGATTTGTGGCTGAAGACAGTCTCAAGAGAGTTCCAGACATCTCTTGATGTTTTAAGGCCAATGATAATAGAGAGTGCTTCCTCCGTGAGAGAGGAAAGAAGGAGGCTCATGACTAGTTGGTCATGTTGCTTCCAAAGATTGTGGGTTGTGGGATCAACGGTAGCAGAAGGCATTGGAGTTGAGCCATCAACATGTCCATAGAATTTTTGGCACTGCAGTAGGGGAACTACTTGGCTGCATCAGAGGAGAAAGTTGGTGGATGATAACTTGATTGTAACCATGTGAACCATGGTGTTGAAGGAGAGGGTAGAAGAAGAATTTTCTGAGGCCATAGAATCGAGTAGAGGTTAATCCTAAAGGTCTCTTGATACCATGCAAAGGTTTAAAACCAGTAGTGAAACCACAACAGTTGCTTATGGCATTGGGAGTTTCATTATATAGAAAAATTTTACAAGAGTAAAAGCTAAACAATAGCTATACATGCTATACAAGGAATGATATCTATACATTCTATAATTAGAACTAATCAACTCCTAAACTTTGTACAACAACTGTAATGCCATAAGTTTCTCCTCAATGCTTGGATTGATTCTCTCCTTGATTGTTGTCTTTGATTGTCTCTAGAGAATGATCATGTGTTGTCACCAATATGGTGTACCTACCACAACTAGAGGCACGATTCAATGCCGAGGAGTGGGCAGCTTTTGGCCAATCTGACGATGGAGTTGGGGCTGTGTAGTGGAGGAGAGCAACTGATTTTAGTTTCTCAGAGAGAGACAATGTTGTGAAAATGACAGAAAAGAGGGAAGAAGAGCCACGGGAGCAAGAGGGAGCCGAAATATAAGAAAAACAATAGTTCTAGGGGCAATTGGGGTTGCGCCCCCGCCGCGTCCCCGCCTGACGTGGCATATGCCATGTCAGCTGACTTATCTATTTAAAAAAAAAAACAAACCAAGAAAGTGGGAAATGAAATGAAATGGGCTTTCCATTTTCGTGGGATTCCATTTTTGTCTGAGCCACTCTCGAGCTTCTCTTCTTCTTGTTTGGTCTGTGGCTGGGAAGTTAGTGTGAGAGCAAAACCGGTTGTTGCGGTCCCCGTCGTGGGACAATCCACATCTTTGAGTCGTGGTCATCGGCGTGGGTGAGAGAGCGACTGGTCCATTTGCTATTAAGGTATATTATCATTTGAAGTAGCTAGATCTAGTAATTAGATCTCTTAAAATCTCACAAATGACTCTACATTGAACTGAAATTTTCATTTGAGTTGTTCCTAGTGAGAGGAGGAGGACCCACGTTTGTTTGTTGTTAGTTCGCATATAGATTGTACAGTGTTCACAATTTCAAGAGCTTAGAAAAATTATTGGCTTTGAAGGTGGCTGAAGATATTGTTGTTAACTTCAAAGGTTAAAATAAAATGTGAGCTTTCCTTAAGGACCTTCCTGTTTTCAATAGATAAATTTACGTTTCATTTTCTTGCTCTCGTATTGTGGTCAGTGCTTGAAATATGTCCATGATGGATGCATCACAAACTTCTCTGCATGCATACTCATCTCTTGGCCATTGATTTCATAATTTTAACCGCACCATCTTTTGGTACATATCACTTCTGCGTCATGTATCTACACAAGCTTAGCTCTACATCTTAAGTGTATCACTTCATCTTTGAAAGAAAAATGACTTGCTATGGTAATTTTCATCTTTGAAAAGAAAAAGAAAATTACTATAACTCATATTTTAGATGAAATGAGTTTGACTAATTTAATGTGGGCTAACTATTAATAAAATTAGTTAAATTTAAAGATGAAAAGGTATTTAACTAAGTCAATATCTATATTCTTAGAGTTGGGGGTTCATTTTTTGTGAAGATGGTGGTTCACGTGTCACTAGATACGTGACATTTACGAAACTAATTAAAAAACAGAGACTTTGGCAACGAGGATTTTTGCCGTCAAAAATAGCTAGGGTCGCCACAATATAGAATATTTGTATTAATTTCCTTTCACGAACTTACCAAAAGATGTAAGATGTATTAACATAAAAAATAATTGTCTTACTTGAATGATTGTCTCCCTATTAACTTTTTAAAGTCATAAAATAAACATAGAAAGTGGACTAACGTTTGATTATGCCCGTAAGTCTTACAACCTTGTGCCACCACAAGCTAAAGTGCTCGCCTGAGGGTTCAAGAACTGATGTAATTGATCGGATAATCATAGATCTCGGCTTCTGAACATGTTTCCGACAACATTATGTGGTTCAAGAAATTGTTGCTCGGCGTCATGGGTGTACAAAGTGTTGCTCGACAAACACGTGCAAAATTTGCTCACCCCGATCTTTTCCTCTTCAATGTGCTCATTCGGGGTCTATTCCGCAAGACTATGAGCTTATCATAATCTGCTGACCTCTCTATGTCTCCAAATGGTACAAATTGTTTGGTTTACATTATACTCTCTGCAACTAATATAGTTTATATACTGTTTGTAATAAGATACTAAGCACTTGTTTGTTTTCACAACTATTCTCATCTTATCTCATATAATCATTACAATTTTCTTAAATTAATATACAAAATAAAATAAACAATTCAATTCTTTTCAAATATCAAAACAAAAACAATATTAAAAAATATATTATAACAATATTTGATTTAATTTTCAACTTTTATCTTATCTCATCTCATCTAAATTATATATTTTTTAAAATAAAAAAAATCTGCTGAAAACGAATATTTCTTAATAAAATTTGGAATATCATCTTTAAAAATAAAAAAGTGGGTCAAATTCTCGGGATCACCCATAATCTCTAGTCTTGTTATGCTTGCTTAATTTATTGTGATATGTTCTGCAGATACAAACTGCTACCCAGATTGGGAGATCTGGTGTTGAGAAATGAGAATGGCAAAGTATAAACATAGTTGTTGGGCTTAAGATAAGTTTCAATCATGCAGTAATACTAACAACAGGCCATAGTTTATTTTAATTTAGCATTACATCGAGGGTTATATAGTCATTGGTTCATAGAGGACGTAAATGTAGGAAGGAAACCTCAACAGATTTGGCCATTAAAAGTAAAAATCCTCAATTTCAGCACTATAGTATCCAACAAGATGGCAAGATTTTGGGTAGCGGTGTGAAGCACATGGCAGCATGAGTTGCATTAACTTGCAAGGCTCAGCTGGAACGAGGCATCAATTTGGCTTGGCAGCAATGCGAGTGCACGTGCTGAATTTTCAATTATAACTTACCACTGATCTCCTGCTGAGGTACCATTTGTTCTTGTTTTAGTGCCACTGAGCGAGCTCCCAAAAGGCAACTAAAAACCCAATCACAAGGTAAATGAAGTTCCCAACTATATTGGAAAAAGAAATTATTGTTATAACTTATAAGATACACTCTCCCAGTCAATCACTGGTCGTCGTCACTTTCATAGTTTTGGCAGAGCGATAGTAGTCCACCGGAGATCACTACCGGATTGTTATCTCCAGAGGTCACACCCTGAAGTTCACTTGTATTGGTTCTAGCACCTTGTTTGTTCCCTTCCATTTTCACTAAATTACTATCATTGGAAGCTGGTTTCCTAACCGAAATCCTAACGGTAGAAGACTTGAATACAAACTTGGGATTGCCAGCAGCCTCTGAACCACCTAGATTTTCTGTCAACAATTAAACATGTGTTAAGTCTCTAAAGGAAAATACTGCAATTGATCCAAATCAAGGACCCCCTTTTTTATTACTGAAAATAAAATGTATGGCATATTTTAAAACATAATTTAGTTTTTTCTTTAAATTGAAATAATTTTCACGTGACATTCTTTTAGTTTTTTAGACGCCAAGTGTGCAGTTTCGATACATGTCCAAATATAATTTGTCGTGATGTGACAAACAGGTACCAATAGAGCTATGTGAAGCATACCCAATATTTTTTTTAATAGGTAAAAGTAAAATTTTATTGATATAAAAGGCATTGCCTACGTAAACCGGTAGTATACAACGGACATGCCAATATATATATATTTTTCTAAAATTTTTTATAACAAGGACTAATTAGTAATTAGTGCAAACCCAGGTACCAGTAGAGCTATTATCTCTAAAATAGATTACTTGAACAAACCCAGAGAAACTGAAAAGTTGGAAAAAAAAATAACATCAGTTAAACTAAAATAGTTCTCTCTCTCTCTCTCTCTCTCTCTCTCTCCATATTTCCGGGGCTTCTTGCTGGGAATAAACATTAACCTTTGTTTTTTGATTTCTTTTCATCATTTTTTCTTTTCTTTTCTTGATTCTGTTTTTAGTTTTTCATAGCTGCTGAGTAGTGTGTCTGGAGGTGATGTAGATGGAGTGCAGCTTTGGGGTGGAAGCTAAATCTTTTGTGTTTAGAAGGAAGGGGGGGTAATCTTTTTAGTATTGCTGAAAAGTGTAGGAAATTTATTAAGGTTCTTTTCATTAGTGGTGATGTGGTGGTTTGGATGGCAAAGGTGGTTGAAGAATGTCTGAGTTTTTTGGGTAATAGAGCTTTTTTTCGTACTAGAAGAGAGGGTAATAGAGTCTTTCAACTTTCTCATAATTCTTATGGAAGATTTGTTAAGTTGATTGAGTTGGGTGAGGGTAAGGGGAAAGGAATTATTGTAGTTCCTGAAGGGAGAAATGGAAGTGGCTGGTCTGGTTTCGTGAAGAAGGCACGTGAGATTGCTGGTTCTAGATCCTCTGTTTCAGTTCAAGAAAACAGAGGTCCTATTGGAGAATCGAGGGAGTTAAGTTCCAGAGAAACTCCTTAGTTGCTGCCAAGAAATCTGTAGATGTTGATTTGGGTTTTAAAAATAGGAGGGATGTGGTTGAATCATCAGGAAGACACAAGAGGGATGTTTTGAAGGAGATGAACAGTCGTAGGATCTCTTTAGAAGAGGGTGACAGTTGCTTTTCTGAGAAGTGGAAAAAAGTAGGGGAAGTTGAGGGGTCTCTCTGGCACATTCGGGCAGAATTAATGGGGTGGAAAGAAAAAATTGGCTCTTTATTATCTTCTGTAGATAAGGGCTTGAGTCTTCTGATGGATTGGGGAAGTGGGTCATGTGGGCCTAAGCCTGTTAAGCCTTCTGGATGCAAGCTTAATGGGCCAAATAGAGGCCCAATAAGGAAGCCCACTGAGGTTGCTATTCGACAGAGAGTTTCTGGTTTTCGTCCTTCAGCTACGGTGGTCTCCACTGTTCAGAGGCTTGGTCCATTAACTCAGACAAGGTCGTCGGCGAGGTGCGAACTGAAGGGGACTATTCAGGTGACAAGTTCTGCGGCCGTGAACAGTGAAATGGGAGGAGGGTCTAAAGATTGTTTTCACCCGATAGGTCCTGAGCTTCCTTCTTCGGCTACGGTGGACATTAATGTTCAAAGATCTGGTTATTCACCACAGACTAGGTCGCCAGTGAGGTGCGAGCCGACGGGGACTAATCAGTTGTTGAGATCTACGGCAGTGAACAATACTGAGGGGTCTTTTGCTGCTGCGAAGATGTTGAATGTACAGCCCAGGGAGGAAATGGGTACGATCCAGCCAGTGTCCTCACAAAAGGGGTCGATGGAGGTGGGGGGGTCTTCTTGTAGTATCCCGATGTTGTGCTTGCCCTTGCAGGAAAGGCTGGTGGAATGTGAGTCGTCGGTAAAGCTTTTGGGGGTGAGTCCAACCCAGGTTTTGGAGTCAGAGGCTTCTTTGTCTTGTGATGATAGGGCTAGGGACATTGAGAAGAGTAGTGAAGGGTTAAAGGGGATCGATTCCTCTATGGAAGAGGTTCCTTGCTCTTTTTTCAACAACTCTGATTTACAGATGGTGTTTGGGGGAGGTGATGACTCGGTTTCTTGTGAGTCAGGGGAGCTTGTAGATTCTGATGAAGATTTAAATCCTATTCCTTTGAGTTATATGAATCCAGGTTTAGATTGGCCTTGAAATTCTTCTGATTGGGTTCTGAGAAAGGTAGAAGAGATTAGAGATGTTGTGAGGATTTCTTGTAATGGATATGAAGAACAATTCAGAGCTCTTCTAATTTCTATAGAAACGGGACAACCTGCTTTGGCCAAATCTGCTGCAAAAAAGGAGAGAGAACTTAAAAGGTTGGAGTGCTCTATTACCTATAAATCCAAGGATGGGTGTGTTTGGAAGGAAAAATGTAAGGAAAGGGTTGTCAACGGTTTGTCATGAAGCCCAAAATGATTTCTTGGAATGTTCGGGGTTTAAATGATTATAGGAAGCGCTTAAGGGTGAAATATTGGATGCGTCAATGGAAGCCTGAGGTTATTTGCTTTCAAGAAACCAAGCTGAAATTTGTGAATCAGGCCATAGTTCAGAGTTTGTGGAATTGTAGTAGTGTGGGTTGGGTAGAGCTGGTATCAAATGGGGCCTCGGGTGGAATCATTATTTCGTGGAATAAGAGGATGGTAGAGCTGGTGGATCACTTAGCGGAAGAATTTTTGGTGGCATGTCATTTTAAGAATCTTGAAGATGAGTTTGAGTGGCGTTTGCTGTTGTATATGGCCCTAATGTGGATAGTAGAAGGAATCTTTTATGGGATGAAATGTCAGGTGTTTGTAGTTGGTGGAATTTACCTTGGTGTTTTGGAGGGGATTTTAATCTTACTCGGTTTCCTAATGAGAGGTCGGGGGATTCAGTTTTTTCTAGTGCTATGGCTACTTTTTTAGATTTAATTTTTTATTTAAATCAAAAAAATATTTACCTTCAGTAGGAGGAGATTATTCTTGGTCTAATGGTAGATCTTCTTCTAGGTTGGACAGGTTTCTCGTTTCGCCTACTTGGGAGGCCCATTTTTCTGGTTTGAAGCAGAACGTTTTGCCAAGATTGTGCTCCGATCACTTTTCCATTATGTTGGATTGTGGAGGTATTGTGAGTAGAAGAAATTATTTTAAATTTGATAACATGTGGCTAAAGGCTGAAGGTTTTGGGGAAAAGGTAAGATGTTGGTGGAATTCCTATAATTTTTCGGGCACTCCTAGTTTTGTTTTGGCTAGAAAGTTGAAATCTCTTAAGTTAGATTTGATGAGATGGAATAAAGAGGAGTTTGGATTGTTGGAAATCAAGAGGAAGCGTCTTAAGGAGGAGTTGCAAACTTTGGAAGAGAAGGAGGTGCAAGGGTTGTTTTCGGAAGAGGATAGAACCAGAAAATTATGGGTGGTTTCTGATTTGGAAAACTTAGCACTAATGGAAGAGATTTCATGGAGGCAAAAATCGAGGGTGTTGTGGCTGAAGGAAGGGGATCGGTGTACCAAATTTTTTCATCAAATGACGAACTCTCATAGAAGATATAACGCAATTGAGTTTCTTCGTGACAGGGACAGGTTGATTAAGGATCAAGAAGATGTTGAGGCCCACATTGTGCATTATTATGAGCAGTTGTTTTCAAAGAATTTTTCTTGGAGACCAAAACTGGACAGCCTTGTTTTTAACTCTATAGAGCAGGTTGAAGTTGTGTGGTTGGAAAGAGAGTTTGAAGAAGAAGAAGTTCTAGATGTGGTAAAGGGTATGGACAAGGATAAGGCTCCGGGACTGGATGGATTCTCTTTGGCATTTTTTCAAGATTGTTGGGATGTTGTTAGAGATGATATCATAAAGGTGTTTGCCGAGTTTCACTCATATATGAAGTTTGAGAAGAGCTTGAATGTGACTTTCATTGCTCTTATTCCTAAAAAGGCAGGGGCTATGGAGTTAAGAGACTTTAGGCCTATTAGTTTAGTAAATGGCATTAATAAAATCGTCTCCAAGGTGCTGGCTAATCTTTTGAGTAGGGTGATAGAAAGGATAATTTCACCATCTCAAAATGTTTTTTTGTGAAAGGTAGGCAGATTTTAAATTCTATTTTAATTGCTAATGAATGTTTGGAAAGTAGATTGAAGTTGGAAAAAGCTGGTATCCTTATTAAATTGGATATGGAAAAAGCCTACGACTATGTAAGTTGGGATTTTCTTGATTATCTATTGAGGAGATATGGTTTTGGTGTTAAATGGCGATCGTGGATAAAGCATCGTGTATCGACTTCAAAATTTTCTATATTGGTGAATGGAGAACCGGCTGGTTTCTTTTGTAGCTCTCGTGGCTTGAGGCAAGGCAATCCCTTGTCCCATTTTCTTTTTGTTATGATCATGGATGCTATGAGTAGAATGGTTGAAAAGGCTGTGGAGGGTAATTTTCTGTCCAGTTTTGTGGTGGGTAATGAGATAAGGAATAATTTAAAGATTTCTCATTTGTTATTTGTTGATGATACCCTGCTTTTTAGTGAGCCTGATTCGGATAATATACATGTTTTAAGAGCACTTTTGCTGTGTTTTGAAGTTGCTTTGGGGTTAAGAGTTAATTTATCGAAGTCTGAAATTGTTCCTGTGGGTGATGTTCAAAATTTATCAGATTTGGCAAACTTACTGAGGTGCAGAATCTCTTCATTGCCTATGAGGTATCTTTTTTTTTTTTTTTTGATAAGTAGAAAAAAGTTCTTTATTATTATGTTCTTTCTATAAACACATTGTCTATGAGGTATCTTGGACGTCCTTTGGGGGCTTCTTTTAAAGCTATAAACATATGGGATGGGGTGATTGAAAAAATTGAAAGGAGGTTGGTTAGCTGGATGGAAGAGGATGTTCTTGTCTAAGGGGGGGAAGACGCACTTTTATAAAAAGTACTCTGTCTAACCTGCCCACCTATTTCCTTTCTCTTTTTCCTCTACCGGAAGGGGTTGAAAGGAGAATTGGGAGTTTATTTAGAAACTTCTTATGGGGAGGCATAGGTGAGGAAAAGAAGTATCATTTGGTTAGTTGGAAGAAGGTTTTTTTTTTCTAAGTTCAAAGATTTTATTAAACACAATGTAATAGGCGAAGCCCATGTACACATGAAGTATACAAAAGAAAACAACTAGTTACATTCTAATAGCTAGAAAAACGAAGACAAGAACTCGTTTACAGCCCCTCCCTTGAGTACAATAGCAGAGAACCAGCTAAGCATAGTGCTTATAAAAAACTTCCAAAATTCATCTATATTACGTTCTCTATCATTAAAGCACCTCTCGTTTCTTTCCAACCAAATACACCACATAATACACAGAGGCATCATTTTTCATGCGGCTGCCACTTGGGGACAAGTATGCATTTGAAAGTTGGTCCAGCTTGCTAGAAAATTGACCATTGTTTTTGGCATAACCCAGCTCAGCCCAACCCTTCCAAACGCTCCATCCCACAGCACTTTAGCCATTTCACAATGAAGGAGTAGATGGTTCACTGATTCAGCTTCTTTCCTGCACATAAAGCACCAATCCAAGACAATCATTCTACGCTTCCTCAAGTTATCTATAGTCTGAATGTTCCCTATTGCTGCTGTCCATACAAAAAAAGCCACCCTAGTCGGAACATGAGCCTTCCAAATCCTCTTCCAAGGAAAGCCAATATGGTGCTGATTTAATATCACCTTATAATATGACCGAACTGTAAACTTTTTAGAGGTTGTTTGTCTCCTACATAGTTGGTCCCTGCACTGTCTTCTTATCTCCACTGAATATAGCAATCTGAAAAAATCAGTAACCTCCTCTACTTCCCAATCCTGGGCAGATCTAGAGAAACTAACATCCCAAAGTACCACTCCATTGGAAAAACCCATCAATTCTAAAACTGAAGCTTGCTTATTAGTCGCCAATCTGAAAACAACCTGAAAGGCTCTAGACAATACAGTATCCCCACACAAAACATCAGACCAGAATCTGATTTTTGAACCATCATCAACCGAAAAGTTAACTTGTTTCATGAAATAGCCCCAACCTTTCCTAATAAACTTCCATAGACTCACTCCATACGAACCCCTACACTCTTTGGTGCACCAGCCTCTCCAATCACTACCATACTTTCGATTTATCACCCCTCTCCACAATGCTTCCTCTTCCCCATGATATCTCCATAGCCACTTCCCCAACAATGTCTTGTTAAAACTACATAAGCTATGAATACCCAAACCTCCATCAACAATCGGACAGCACATTGTTTTCCAACTCACTAAGAGAATTTTAGTCTCCTCTCCCATGCCTCCCCACAAAAATTCTCTATACAATTTTTCAATACGATTGGCCACACCAACCGGTAAAGGGAATAAATAAAGAAAGTAAGTATGGATATTAGAGAGAGTACTCTTTATAAGAGTAATCCTACCCCCTTTAGATAAATAAGTCTTTTTCCATGCTGCCAACTTCCTCTCTATCTTCTCTACCACCCAATCCCAAATGTGTTTGGTCTTAAAAGATGCCCCTAACGGTAGTCCCAAATATTTTATGGGCAGAAGAGCAACTTTGCACCCCATAAATTCTGCCAAGTGATGAATGTTATGTACTTCTCCCACCAGTACCAATTCCGATTTACTTAAGTTCACTTTTAATCCGGAGATGGCTTGAAACACAGCAGGACAGACCTCAAAACTTGAATTTGTTCCCCCACAGCCTCACAAAAAACAAGGGTATCGTCAGCGAAAAGCAAATGAGATATTGTAATAAGGCCATTAAAGTTAGATCCCATTGAAAAACCCGAGATAAATCCTGCTCCTACCACTGCCTCCACCATACAACTCAATGCCTCCATCCCAATATCAAATAGGAAGGGAGATAAGGGATCCCCCTGCCTCAAACCTCTTGAACTCGGAAAATACCCACAAGGCTGTCCATTAACAAGCACAGAAAAGCGGATAGTTGAAATACAATGGCTTATCCAGCCACACCACTTGTCTCCAAAACCGCATCTTCTAAGCATGTACAAAAGAAAATTCCAGTTTACATGATCGTAAGCTTTTTTCATGTCCAACTTACAAAGGACCCTTGGTGATCCTTCCCGCATGCGACTATCTACACATTCGTTTGCAATCAGCACTGAGTCTATGATTTGTCGTCCTCTAACAAAGGCATTTTGAGATTTAGAAATGATCTTCTCCATCACTTTGCTCATTCTATTTGCTAACACCTTTGAAATGATCTTATAGACGCCGCTTACTAAGCTAATTGGGCGAAACTCCTTCAACTCCGAAGCACCCACACGTTTTGGAATCAAGGCAATAAAAGTGGCATTCAAAAACTTTTCAAACTTTTGAAACTCATAAAATTCATGAAACACCTTCATCACATCCTCCCTCACAAACTCCCAACAGTCTTGGAAGAATGCCATAGAAAACCCATCCGGCTCGGGAGCTTTGTCTCTCCTCATTCCACAAACCACCCGATGCACCTCCAGCTCTTCGAAGGGTCTCTCAAGCCAGCTTGCTGAAAATTCATCCACCGCTGCAAAGTTCAAACCATCAATCTTAGGTCTCCAATCTTCCGTCTCACTTAGGATAGAGCTAAAACACTGTACAACATGCTCTTGAATCTTAGCAGGGGAGGATAACAGATTATTTCTAATTCTTAACATCTCAATAGCATTGTTATGACGATGAGAATTAGCCATTTTATGAAAGAAGCTAGTGCACTTATCTCCCTCTTTAAGCCAAAGAACTCTCGACTTTTGCCTCCATGATATCTCTTCCCTCAAAAGAACCCTCTCAAGTTCTTTTTTACTTCATTCTTCCTAGACAACCTCCCCTCACTATCCCCATCATCTTCCAAGGATTGAAGTTCATCCCGAAGGGCTTTTTTCTGCTGCTCAACATTCCCATACACATCCTTATTCCATATCTTCAAATCAGTTTTTAAAGTTTTGAGTTTACTAGCCAAAACAAAACTAGGAGTCCCCTCAAACTGATACCACAGCCACCAACTTTTTACCTTGTCAACAAAGCCCTCCACTTCCAGCCACATATTCTCAAACTTAAAATACCGTTTGCCCTCATGAATACCCCCACACTCAAGAATAATGGGAAAGTGGTCCGATCCTACCCTTGGAAATCGATTTTGGCACAACTTCGGATAATGAGCTTCCCATGACGATGATACTAAAAATCTGTCCAATCTTGAACCGCCTCTAGAATTGGACCACGTATACTCACCCCCACCAATGGCAAATCCAACAGTTCCAAATCAAAGATCAGCTGTGAGAAAGCCTCCATGGCTATAGTCATCGAAGATAGAAACCTCCCACTCACTTGGGAAGCGAACATTATTGAAATCCCCACATATACACCAAGGTAAATCCCACAAAGACAGCAACCCTGATACTTCATCCCACAGCAAGTTTCTATCCTGATCCCTATTGGGACCATATACACTTGCTAATGCCCATGACCACCCATCTTCCATGTTTCTTAATACACATGCCACCAAGTAATCCCCAATGCACTCTTCTACCATTTCGACAACTCTACTATCCCATATGACTAGCACTCCACCTGAAGCACCTGAAGAGGGTAAATAAGTCCAGCCAACAAAAGAACCTCTCCACAAGCTCCTGATTACCCTCCTGTCAATAATTTCCAATTTTGTTTCTTAGAGGCATACGACATCAATCTTCCAACTATGAACAATGGACTTAATACGGAGGCGTTTATTGACATTATTGATCCCCCTTACATTCCAAGATAGAATTTTAGGCTTCATTAACTAGAATAGCTTCCCTCCCCTTTGATCTGTCCCTCCCTAAAGTACCTTCCTTATTGTCATAATTAATGGAACAATGCAATCGTCTCAACTCCCGCTCCTTTCTCGCAGTTGACTTCTCAGCCGTGGATCGACCAGCTTCAATGGCCACTAGAAGTGCCATCAATTGTTCTTCATAACCATCATAAACGAGACCCACACAGCTTTGAATCTCCTCCACTTTTTTAAACACCCAGTCTGAAGTTTCCTTGGACACAATCTGGAGAGGAGTCATCTGTAACGGTGATGAACTACTCATCTCCTCCTCATAAATAGCTACTTCAAGTTGTGGGTCCGAAGACCTATCTTGCTCTTCCATATCTGGCAGTTCAAACTCAACCTGCCTGCTTCCCTCAAAATTCAGAAAATGTTTTAATAGGCTATTACCCCCTTCCACCATCCTCATGTGAGTGACCACAGAGGACAGGGCCTCATTATGTCCCTCGACAGCCTTTACAATTTCCCCTGCCTCCCTTTCCAGAATATGGTGGACCATCTCTAACCCACCCGAGACTTCATTTGAGACTATCGGCACTTTCTGTACCAGAGGTGAGCACACCTGTGCTATTATCGGCGCCGCTGCAACGTCTCGGTGACTATCGGCACTTTCTGTGTCGTCCTTGCCTTTGCTCTCGAGAAGCACCCCTTCACTCATCAAAGCTACCTCCGTCGACCTATTCTGTGCAGGAACCAAGTCGATGGGAGCACAGCTATCAGCAGAACCACTTAAGTTCACCCCTCCAAGCTCCAAGGAACCTGCTAATGCTTCCGTCGAAGCTTCGAGGGCCTTCGACCCCACCATCTAAGTCTTCACCGGTGATGGTGGCACTGACCCACATGCCGTTGGGCCGGCCCTGGGCTGCATCTTCTTCCTCCACACAAAGCCCTTCTGTTGGCTGGGCTCAGGCACGATTGTACATTGAGGCTGGGCCTCCCCTACAAACGCACGAACTTGGCCCACACCCTGAGCCTCCTTCCCCTTCTTCAAAAGAGAAGACTCCGGCCCACTACCCAGGCCCAAACTCGGCCCCATGGCTTCTTCACCCAAAACGCACCGTATCATACCTTTTATTTTAACAACCATCTCTTCCAACGCAAACTGCATATCCCGCAAATCCCTCAAAACTCTTATTTCATTTTGCCCAGACAACCCTCTGCCATCTCCTTGTCGCCTCTAAGCACTTACCGAAACAGGAACTTCACATGCTCTTTGCAAGTTTACCAAGGCAGAAAGTCTCATGTCTCGGGGTGTCTGCACTACCTCCTTGTACGACCGAGCCAACGGGAGAGTTACTGTCGATGGTAGACTTCTCCCCTGACCACCTCTGTTTCTGTCCCTCGACGGCAAAGATACCGCCATTGCTTGCAATGAATTTCTCCTCCCCTGAAAACCTACACTGACCATGTCCTTCAGCACCTCCACCCCATTCCAACCTTGTCTTCAGGTATGAGAATATAGCTCATGCGTCCTCCCCCACCATACACCGCCAAAGCCATGTATGAACCACGTGAGTTTGAACATCGCTGAGCTGTGAGGCTTCTGTCACCTTCCCTCCGTGCAGAATAGAAGCCTTTGCTCCCAGACTTCAGACAAGCCTCGAGCGAGTTAACCACCCAATGAGTAGTCTCTAAACCCAACCATAAACAGCTCACACCTTTCCATCCTTTTGTCAGTAATGCACACCTTACCCCCATCTCTTCTCACCCAAAAACCTTTGACTCAATAACTAAACAACTAGAAGAACTCATATCCAAACTTCGAAACCAGAATAACCCGCCGTCAACAGCCCACAAGCACCATTGACAACGAGAGAGAAAGAAAAAAGTCTAAAATGTACGGAGAGAAAAAAGGGGGAAAAAAGTTCTAGTAAAATGAGGTTTGTCAACCGTTGGATCGCGGTGGTTTGGGGATTAAAGATTTAAGAGTTTTTTATAGAGTTTTACTTGGGAAATGGCTTTGGAGATATCAATTGGAGAGTAAAGCTCTATGGAAAAATGTGATAGATGTGAAATAAGGTAGTTCTTGGGGAGGTTGGTGTTCTAAAGCATCTAGTGGAGCTTATGGGGTTAGTTTGTGGAAATTTATTAGGAAAGGTTGGGATTCTTTCTCCAATAATTTCAGATTGAAGATGGGAGATGGAAAGCGGATACTCTTTTGGCATGATTTGTGGTGTGGGGATACTGCTCTTAAGCTGGAATTTCCTGCCCTTTTCAGAATTGCAAGGGATCAAAATGTAGCTGTTTGTGATTTGTATTGCGATTTGTATTGCAGTAGTAATAATAAGGTGGAATGGAATGTTATTTTTAAAAGGGATGTTAATGAATGGGAAGTGGATGAAGTTAAGGCTCTGCTGGTTAAACTTTACAGCTCAAAACTGGTCCGAGATAGAGAGGATTGCATGGTGTGGATTCCTGCTAGAAATGCTAAGTTTTCAGTTTCATCTTATTACAGAATTTTGTCAAGCCATAGTAGTTGTGTATTCCCTTGGAAAAATATTTGGAAAGTGAAAGTTCCTTCTAAGGTTGCTTTTTTTTGTTGGGTGGCTTCTTTGGGCAAAATATTGACTACTGAAAACCTTAGAAGGAGAGGTTTGTTTATTGCGGATTGGTGTGTTTTGTGCAAAAGGGATGGAGAATCTGTAAATCACCTTTTCCTTCACTACAAAGTGTCAAGATTCTTGTGGAATGAGGTTTTGAGTTGGACAGGATTACATTGGGTAATGTCCAGGGAAGTGGTGGATTTATTGGTAGGGTGGAAGGGTGTGAAGGGCTGTAAGAAGACGATGAGTGTTTGGAAAATGATTCATCCTTGTCTTATGTGGTGCATTTGGCTCGAAAGAAATGGGAGATGCTTCGATAATAGAGAATGTTCTTTGGGAGATCTTAGGGTTTTTTTCTTAAGTACTTTGAGTTCTTGGGCTAAAGCTTTTGTAATGGCGGATAATTTTCTCCATTTGTTTTAGCTTTATGGGGGTAGTTTTCCTTTTTTTTTTCTGGAAGTTGTAGGTATTTCCTTTGTATATGTCCCATGTACTTAGGCTTATGCCTATTTCTTTGAATAAAATTTATTACTTATAAAAATAAAAAAAAACTAAAATAGTATATTTACATTGCCCTTTGGACAACAATGATACCATTTGGGAACTAATGGCTACAATGCTATTAAGATGTCAATAATAGTGTTAGTGTGCTACTAGGAAGGGGGAAAGTATCTGATACCTTTGTTGGTGGAGCTGTCAACAAAAGTGGCTTTTGTCAAAGAATCTGTTGGGTTACCAAGAGGATGTTCAGAAACCTTTCTCCTCTGCATTGAAACCATGTGCAAACACAAGTTCAAGTCTTTTCAGCATAATCCTAATTTCATACAACTATTATAGCTTCCAAGTTTTAGCCTTCCAAAAGATATTGGCTTACAAACCCTATAACTTTTCCTTCACCATCCTATAATCTAAAATCATAGTCCACTTAATATAAACAATTTAGATGTATAGCAACTTTTTTTTTTTTTACAAGCAAAATAGAATTTTATTAATATAAGTAAATAGGCATAGCCCAAGTACACATGAGGTATACAGACAGCATACACCTAGTTACATAAAGATGTATATCAAATTTTTTTTTCTATAAGTGTATATCAAATCTTTCCAGTATCAAATGACTCCTACTTGAAAAACTAAAAGAACCCATTATAAAATTCTGTTCAAATTATTTTACACTCATGCATAGGTATTGCTCTTGTATATGTCCTGTGTACTTGGCTCAACCTATAGATGTTTCACCATTGCCACTTGAAAGCTGAATCATATCTCCATCATCGTCAAGATCTCCATCATCGTCAAGATCTTCATCATGAATTCTTCGAACATAATCTATTGGCTTCTGCAAAATAATTTCAACATAGTTATGAGGCAAACATCTTGCATACAAAAGAAAGGAGGAGGGGGAGGGGGAGGGGGGGAGGCTGACATTGGACGTAACTAATAGAAGTAAAATTTCTGTACTAACATGAAATATTGATTTTATAAGTGCTTCATCCTCTTCTTCCAACCTTTTCTCCTGCCAGCATAAAAATCAATTAATACAGTCAGAACCAAATGATAATACTACACAGAGAGAGAGAGAGGGCAAAATAACCTAGAAATATAAACTACAATATGAACAAATATTTATGCAAAGAGGCCAAAGTTCCACTTCTAGAAAAAGGACAAACTGTAGAATTTTTTTATAAGTAAAAGGACAAACAGTAGAATTAGTTTATGCGAATCAAAAGATAAGCCATTACAGTAAAATAGTCATATATACTGTTTGAACAAGTGGATTTTACTATAGAATGGAGTGAAGTAAATAATTATGGATGTACGTGAACAAATTTTCCCCAAGACGTTTACAGTGTAAATAAAATTGTCACAGTTAACTAAACAACTTCTCATAGGCAGGAATACTGATGCAGTCCGGGCAGCTAAAACCAGTGACCCACAATTGAAGCAACATAGAAGAGATTTGATCCGGTGGCTGGTTGAAGAAAGATACTAGACAGGGAAATCAATCCATCTGTTTATTTTGCTTGACCATGGATAAGTACTCACTCACAATATGCATGAGAAAAGTGTTGAACATGCAACTGTTCACCCTACAAAAGAGCCCAACCAACACAATGAAAGTGACTGTGCAGCCCAGTGGAATTTAGTAACGAGAGTGATCCGATATACTTTTGCACTTAAGGAGCAAAACTGATCTAAACACACAGCACATTAATCGTACCTTTTCCCCAGCTGTGCGCTGCAAGGCCTCAAGCATGGCATCCACACTCACAGTAGCATGTCTAGACTGCAAGACAAGAAAAAAGGGGGGGGGGGGGGCATTAGTATCAAACTCATATTGACCTCAGGTTCAAACCAGGTGTTAATTGATTAATAAAGCAATAATGTTATACAACATGATGATGATCTAAGGCAATATGTCTACAATTACGAAAGCTATTTGAGCCCTCGATTCCATTCCTCTCACTGTTAAGCGGATACTTGATTAAATAAAACCCATTTACTAAAGAAAGTACCTTCATAGACTTCATCTCATCTAGCGCAGCAAGGATATCCATCTCTCTCTTTGAATCCAAGGTTCTGTTCTCTAATGATTTCATAGCATCTCCCATCTCTTCAGCATCCCTTTTCTGTCTTTCCAGCTCTGTTACCTGACGAAAAGAACAATTTATTGACAAACAAGTTCTGTTGATAACAATGACAGGGATCTGACCACATAATATATAGTTGTGCACAGGAAGTTCTAGGGCATGCTTGGTAAGTGAATTTCTCTAATTGTTGAACATTCTTTGAATGAAAAGTTCTTTGGGTACAAATTTTATGATATGTTTCTATTGAGTTTGGTCAAAGTGGGTAAAAAGAACGAAAAGTTGCAACGATAAAAATGTTTTGCAATGGATTTTGTATTGGATATTGTGAATTTGTGATTTTTATGTCCCAAAACGAGGTAAATACTGGGATGAAAAAAATGTTTGGGTGCTGATTTTTTTTGGGATAAAGATGTTTGAAATGAAAGAGAGAAGTATTTCTAAAGCCTTTCTCAAACCAAACATGCTTAAACTTTTTACCTCATCCTCTTCACGCCAAGGTTCAAAATTCCGTGTGGCACCAGACTCAACAACATAGTCTGAATTTTTTGGATCTGTCTTCATCGCAAGCTCCGCAGAACACTTTGTACATTTGAAGTAGAATCGAAAGATTTGAATTCCTAAATATGTCTACAACCAATTGAAGATAAGTGATCTTGTTCATTAACATCACATATTCAAATCTCAAATGAAAGAAACCAGCAAAACAAGTACAAAACACTATAGAAATCAAAAAGGAATATTAATCATAAAGATAGTAGTAAGGCTGGGGCTCATGCATTCAAGACACTTTCTTTGCTTTAAACAAGCTATATCATGACTCAAAACGTGGTACAAAAACTTATAGTTCTGCGGCTAACGTCCTGTATCTGGAAAAGGAAAAGCAACATCAACACATTTAAAGCCAGACGAGTTCTTCATATTTAACTTTTCATACTATTTGGGGGGAAAAATGTTCTAGCAACACAGCATGTTTCTTTTGAGTCCGCATATCCCATATAATCCTCACTTGAAGGCACTAGACAGGGCTATCATCACACCTTTTTTTTTTTATAAGTAAGAAAGACTCTTATATCATCACACTTAATGATGATGGGAATAGAAATTAAACAACTTACAACCACCAATGCAGAATACAGGGCACTTTGTTGACTTTCAACTGAAGCATACAAATAAGAAAAACCTAAACTTTAATTTCTTTGCTCAGGAAAGCAAAAGTATAAGACAAACAAATTAAGTGTTAACAAGTATAAAAACTCAAATAATATAAAATGAACAAACCTAGAGTTAACAAGTATAATCCGACATAAGAGTGATGCAAACTTTCAATTTAGGTAGAAAGCCCTAAAACAAAGAAAGGGGATACATACCTCGCCTATGACATCCTCTTTGCGGGAATTGAACTTGGTGCCCTTGTAGATGTAATTACCACAGGTGTTGCAGCGAATGCTCATGGGGAGCATCATGCGCACCTTCATCTGCTGGTTCTTTGGCCTTCGAACCCTCGGCAGCTTCGACGGATCGAAGTCTGGCGGATAGTACTTGTTCAACACCTTTCTTTCTCCCATCCTTCAAATAAATTCCCCAAGCAGCACTTCTGATCAGACTTCAGGAGAGGACAACGATCGCTGGTTTATTCCGAATCGTGACTCTATGTTTACTGGACAAAGAATATCATAGAATCAGATAAAAGTTTCAGATTTATATTCACATTTTACGCAATAGAAAAACAAAGTACAAAAATCACTCATGTCTACACCAATCATGATAAAACGTTAGAGTTCAAAGTTCAGATACTGAGACTAGTGCAGAATATAACCGAGGTTGTTTTCATCAAAATATGCAGGTTATTCACAAAATCAACCTCAGTCAGCTTTAGACAAAATCTAGCATAGGAGCAGCACCGATTTACTGACTTTTGCAGTCTACTATCCAAGCCTTAAACTCAAACATTAGCAATATTACAACCTAATCTAGAAAAAATATCACATGTTAATAACTCATACCAATTAAAAACCAACCTAACAAAATTCTATAACCCGAACTATAACTCAATACGAGCCCATAAGCAAAATAGTTCATCATGGTGCCTTGGGTTTGTAAGGGTCCAAGTACAACATCCAATGCACTACTCCACCAATAAATTAGCCCAACTTCCTTGGATTTGCTTAAAATTCACCACAACGCACCTCACCAATAACAATCATACTCTCGAGACATCCGTAATCCACATTTTACAACCATCCCACCTCCAACCATGAAATTACAACAAGGGACCCTCCAAACATCAGCCAACCGTGAAATCACTCAACTACAAACTCCAACATACAAGCACGGACAACTTCCAGTAGGCACCAATCATAAGAGTCACGAAAATTAAACGGTGAGTGCGACCATCCAGAGATTGGGGCTTGGCGGTCTGGTCTCAGGTTCGGACAGCGTGGAGGATGGCGGCAGCGGCGCAACCAGTGCGCGTAAGGCGGTGGCCAAGATATGTGCGAGAGTGAAACCGAGAGGGAGAGAGTGAGAGACGCAGACGGAGGGAGGGAAGAGATGCGGAAAAAACCAGGATACTTACCGGCGGTGGCGTCGCGGAGGGCGTTGGCAGCGGCAGCAGGGACGGAGGCGAGAGCAAAGACAGTGATCAGGGGAATTGCGGCTTATGTTGCAGAGGCAACGAGAAGCAGACGGAGATAAAGATACGGCGGAGGATAGGTGGCTTTCCGACAGCGAGAGACGACGGTAACCTGGAACGAAGGGCGGCGGGAGGCGTCCAACGGAAAAATACCGAAATCGCAGGAGAGAGAGAGAGACGCCGGCGGAAAAAGAGAGTGAAAAGAATTTAAAGAATCCCATTGACAAGACGGAGCGTTTAGCACCTTATTTTTTTTGTTTTTTTAATGAAACCGAGCGGGCTGGGTTTATTCCTTGGGCCTGGGTCTGATCAAGGGCCGGGTAACCTGACCTCGTTGCTCCAAACGACAAACACGGCCCACGGGCAACTGACCAAATATGAGCAACTTGCCTTATTGCTCAACTTCGGGAGCTATAATTAGAAAAAATATCGGAGTAACGTCCAATTTAGAGGCGGCCTAATGTCAAGCTTTCGTGCAACATTTGACCAATTGTTTTAATTTAATGCCAAGGAAATGAATTACGTATGATCAGTACTTAGGATTTAAAAAACAGGTTTCAGAAACCTATTCGATAGGAGAAAACTACATAAGCCTAGGATATTGGTGATGGGGTAATTGAAATTCAGTGGGATTCTCATTAATTCTACATTCCTGTCCACGTTATTGAGAGATGCTTAGGAGAAGAAATATCAGCTGCTTTCGATTCATTTTTTATCAAGTAATAATCCGTACATCCTCTATTATTTTATATGCCAAAATACGCCATGCATGAAACTCCTCCAGAGTCCAGAGTGAGAGTACCAAAAAAGCTGTTTTGTTACGAACAGGGCAGAAAATATGTGAGCACTGAGAGGGAAGCCTGATACGAAGTAATATTCAAAACTTTTATATGCCCGTAAATAAGGATTTTTTCATTCATATTGACGTACAATGACTTGTCACCTTTGTGGGAAACCAGCAAATTTAGAAAACAACCATTACTTGCGATGTTTATTTCTTTTCTCTTCCTTTCTCTTCTTTTTCTTATCCTTAGAATTATCTTTGGATCTGTGCTTCCTTGAGTGTTGTTTGTCGGAGCTCCCTGAGTGAAGCTTTTTTGACTTCTTCCGCTTTTCTTCGTTAGTCTCCTCTTCTGAAGAATCACGTGACTTCAGTGACCAAGGTTTCGCAGGACCATAGACAACATGGCGTGTCCATACATCAGGGCTCGTTGACCGATCTTCTATGGACTCTGAAGAAGGTGGAAGGTACGGACCCGTTTCATCCATCCTTGGGCCAACACCACCTCTGCCTCGTTTGGCCCTGCCATCCGGAAAACAAAAAGATCATGTCAAACTAATGAAATCGACATATGTAAAGTTGCGTGATTCAAGAGCGCACACATGCACCGAAGAGAGTGAGAAAGAGCATAAATTATGACCTTGAGTGTAGAAACTCCTCAAGTTCTTCATCTTCCCTTGAAGAGCCACTCTCATATACTCTTTCACTTGATGAACATGAAACACTTGCATTGTTAACATTTACAAGAGTCCTCTTACTTCTGTTTACACCATAATTGTCAATACGGCTGCTGCTATTACTGCTTCCATTTCTAAATTTGCCTTTACATCTATCATCCAGCTCTAGCTCTTTTTGTCGGGCTCGCCACATCTCATTCACTTCCACAGCTCGATTTGCTGTTTCAAAAACCCAAAAACAAATAAATAAATAAATAAACCTTAAGCTGAAGTACACAAATCTGAACCATAAAATGTAATTTGATGAAAGAGGCAAACAAAACCCAACCACCCACACTGAAAAGATAACTTACACTTTGAGTGATGGAACCAATTGTTTGTTCATTAGAATTATGTTTTCCTCAACTCTTTGCAAACACCAGTTTTTGAATTCTTTTTCTATGATTAAGTTGTAGAGAAACTGAGTTGTATCAAATAAATAAGAAAACCTATTTGGGTTAGTCAAGAAGGAATAATGTGCCCCGATTTCCATGAAGGAAGGTACGGATCACTCGATATAGCAAAACACTCATCTTTCCTCATGAGTCATGAAGGATTGAAATTCGTTACAAAAAACTATCCTTCATAAAAGGCATTGCAATGCCAAATCAACGAAAAGAAAGAAGATATTATTATTACAGAAATTGTAGAACTAACCTTGTTGTACTCCAAGAACAGTTGCAGTTAGAAACCGAGAATTGGGCCGAAACCGTGAATTGGGTTGTTTAAGATAGGCATGCACACCTTCCTTCTCTGCTTGTCGCCGCAAATCTGCTGCTTCTTTCATAAGCATAGCAGCTATTCTGTTCTCCGTCTCAAGATCCATCTGCCCTATTAGGTTGCAAATGACAAGAAAAATAGGAGGATAACTCGTGCTACAAGAGGCAAAGGAAACCAAATATAAGCAAATCATTCAAATGAAATAAGACAACTTAGCAAAGCAAACTAGAACCAACAAAAACTTCAAGATAGTAGCACCTTTTTATCCTAAGGTCAACAGAAGACGAATTACGGCCATACCACAATCAAATGATCCAAAAGAAGCAGACAAAGACACAATTAACAAAAAGTTCATCAATTTTATAAAACCAATTTTAAATATCATCCACTAGGTCAAGAAGAAACAAAACTTTTTGGATTCTCTCTCTCATAAGTTTTCTCGGCTACATAAAGTAAATTATTCACAAACAATGCTTTTTCACTTAAATAAGAAATAAAAAGAAACTTCCGGAAAAAAATATTACGCTATATAAAAAAAAAAGGAGAGAGAGAGAGGTTTTTTCTTCTCCTAAATTCAACCAAATAAAACATATACCCTTCTAAAGGAGGGAAAAAAAGAACTCACCGAAGTGATGGATGAAGCAAAGGAACTATATATACAAAGGTAGAGATCCAACACAAAATGGAGCAAATACGTTGATTTAGAACCCTCTCACGGCTTCGGATCGGAAAATTGTGTTGCAGAAAACCTAACCCTAATTGGCAGAGGAAAGGAAACAGTCCCTCACGCACTGGGCCGAGAGGAAGAATCAAGTAGCGTGACCATCAATCCATGCGAAATTCAATTTAGAATTACCAGTTGGAGGGAACATGCAATGCGGAAATCCAATTTAGAATTACATGGGGAATTCAATCTGGACCATGGATGTCATATAAGCTGCCCAAGCTTGCATGCCGTATTCAATAGGTCGTGGGGCGGCGCGGTGGAGCAGAGAACAACCCTGAGATGGGGAGGGTCGACGGAGAGAGAGAGAGAGCAAGAGAAAGAGATGAACAGAAACTTACTAGCGTGATGAGCGGCGAAGGCAAAGGATTGCGGCGGCGGAGAGGAGTGAATGCAAAGGGAGAGATTCGGGGGCTGGGGCGCTGGATGGGGGAAGGGGAAAAGAAGTAGGGATTTGGGAGGAGAGAAGGAGAGAGGGAGAGACTCGGGGCTGGGGTTTTGGATGGGGGAAGGGAAAAGCAGGGATTTGGGCGGGCTGGGTTCTCTTTTGGGCATGAAATGGGTTGTATTTGGTGTTGAGCTTGGGCTTCAAAGTACTTTGGGTTATGAAAATAGACTTTTGACTAAGGGTGTAACCGGTTCGGTTTTGGACAACATTTAGAACCGAACCGATATGTACCAGTTTTGCATTTTCAAAAACCGATTACGCACTGGTTACCCCCTAAATCGGTGCTTTCGGTTTTACCGATTCTGGTTCGGTTTTCCGGTTTTCATTATCTACCATAAATAAATAAATAAACTGCTCCCATGTAAAAAATCTGCTGCCATAAAAAATGTGCTATACAAAAATCTGTTATAACAAAAAAATTCTATAGAAAGATCTAATATAAAAATATAAAATCTGATATAAAAAAATCTGTAACAACAAAATAAACCCTAAATCAGAAGCTCATTAAAGTTTTTACAATATGCAGTTATGCACATATTGATACCAGTTCACAAAAAGGAAAGAAATCAAGCTATTTTCAGGTGCATGGGGAACTATACACGTTCATCCTCGATGGGGAGCTATACAACATATATAAACCCTAAATCCTAAAATATAAAATATAAAAGTATACCTTCCACGATTATAAAATACAGATTCAGCTTGATGGGGAGCTATACAACAAAATTATAAAATATAAACCCTAATCAGATTTCGAAATCTGTAAATTCAATAAAAACCCTGAATGAAATGAATAAGTTAGCAATGAATTGAAACATTGTAAAGATTCATGAAGTAAATGTAAGATTTTGAAAATTAAAAAGCATATATATGTTCACATACCGATTAGCTCGCCGAGATAGGGGAAAACAATATCTGTGATTCTGTAGCCTCGAGAACAACTGGAAACAGAACGGACCAACAGTTTCGACGGCGAGGGGCTGTTGACGGCTTGAGAGAGGGGCTGAGCGTGAGAGACGGCTGCGGGGACTCACGGACTCGAGAGGCAAAGCAGAGACGGTCGCGCCCGGGGGGGTGGTGGGGGTAAACTTTATATATATATATATATATATATATATATATATATCCCCATTAAACGACGCCGTTTTGAAAACTAGATAAAAGCAACCCAAAATTTAGTCATTATGCATATATATAGTATACTATAGTATATATTATAATACTAACTATATATTATACTGTTATGGTGATACTATCATAATAATACTATATACGATACAATATGCTATACTAATACTAATATATTATGCTATAACTCTTATAATATATTAATATATACTAATACTATATATTATATTATTATAGTGTTATTACTACATAGTATATATATATATATATATATATATATTACAATGATATTAGTATTAGTTATAGTGATTTAGTATAATTATATTAGTATAACTATAACTATAGTTCATATTAGACTATTAGTATTAGTTATAGTGATTTAGTATAACTATATTAGTATAACTATAGTCTATATTAGACTATTAGTATTGGTATATGTATTAGTATTAGTTATATAATATATTAGACTATAAAATAGTATAAATATTAGACTATTAGTATAGTTATATATTAGTATTAGTTATAGTGATTTGGTATAATTATATTAGTATAACTATAGTCAATATTAGACTCTAAGTATAACTATAGCTATAGTGATTTTGTTAATGTTTATATTAGTATTTGTTAATTGTCATAGTGAGTTTAATTTATTATAACTATATTATTGATAGTATTATAGCGATAGTATTAGTATTAGTATAGTAATGTAGTATTAGGATTACTATATTATTATTTTATATGTGAGTATTTAGTATAGTGATTTATATACTAATTTATATATAGACTTAAAGTATATTATTAATAGTAATATAGTATTAGACTATAGTATTATTATAAATATTAGTATTAATTATAGTGATTAAAATAACTATATATTAGCATTTGTTAATTGTTATAGTGAGTTTAATTTATTATAACTATATTATTGATAAACTATAGTGATAGTACTAGTATAGTAATTTAGTATTAGTATTATTATATCATTATTTTATTGTGATTATTTAGTATAGTGATTTATATACTAATTTATACATAGACATAAAGTATATTACTAATAGTAATATAGTAATAGTAATATAGTATTGAACTATTAGTATTAGGTCATAAAATATAAGTTGTAATTAATATAAATTATATACTAATATATATTAGTGCTACTAATCTACTAATATCTTATGTACTCATCAAAAAAAGATATTGAGAATTTATTAGACCATTAAAATTTAGTAATAATATTTGAATGATTTTCTTTTTTTTTTAGTTTTTACTTCTTATGATAAAATGTTATTAATAATTTAATATATACTTTATGTTTAAAGTATACGATTAATTAAATTTTCATGTTTAAAATTAAAATTTTATTTTATAAATTATAATAACATTTTTTTATATATAATTATAATTTATATAATTATAATAATATAAATTATAATAACAATATATTATCAATAAAATTAAAAAAATAATTTAAAATATATATTAAATAGTATCGGTCTGGTTTGGTCTAAGTAAAAAACGTTCAGAACCTAAATTGGACCGATTCTAAATTGTTTTTCAATTTTGGAACCGGCTCCAGATTCAACCATTTGGGGCCGGTCCGGTTTGATTTTTCAAATTTTTTTTATACCCCTACTTTTGACTCGAAAGCTTGGAAATGTGTTTTCACTTTTCAGGTCATAAAAAAGGTATGCCAAGAAGCCAAGTGGTGGGTGGCATTTAAAATCTCACACGGGAAGCATATTTATTTGTACGAGGATGTCTAGACTGGTCAATCTCATTTCTGTCATTTTGAACATGAAAACAAAATCACCCCTGCAGGTTTAGCTGAAAAAATATCATTTTTTGATGAAAATAGATTTCATTTCATTAATGATTCCTGAAATTACAAATGTGACTTATCAATATAGGAAAAAAATTCAAACTTTAAGTCAACCTACGCATTTGCTCTGAAGTACCCTATACATAAATTTCTTTATGACGAATTTTGTCTTAACTTCTATAAACTCTCTATGAACAAACTAGGTTTGTCTGAGAGAATCGCACTCTGTAAAAAAGAGCCTAAACGACTTCTTTCCAAAAGAAGAGAAGTGCTATCACCTTCCGTCCTCCCTATGAGGAGAGCCAAAACACACCGTCTTCTCCCAAAAGAAGAACAGGACTCAACTGCTATGGACACCAAAAAGGTCCAATAGCCTATTTCTATTATTAATGCTGAAAACAAATAAAGACAAAAAAATAAATAAACCAACCCAACAAAACAACACTGCTACAACCACTAAACAAAGCTCCATGGTAGCGCTTGAAACAAAAACAACCACCAAACAAAACCAAGCACTAAACAAAACAGAACCAATAATCAAACAGAACCAAACAGGATCGATGGTGGCGCGTGGAGGTCACGCGCCACACTGGGGAGAAACCAAACGGCCGGTTGAGACAGTGCCGATATACTGGGCCCTGAGCTACCGCACATAGCTCTGACGAGGTGTGATACGCGGTGGCTCGTGTATGCCACGAGTTCTTTGTAATCCGCACGTGGGGGAGACGCGCCGCTCCAAATGGCACCCAAAGCGGGAGACTGCAAGATCGGCGGACGAGGGATCTCCCGGTGGTACGCTTGAAGGAGAAATTCTACCGGAGAAGCTCGAATCGACTACCTCTCTATTATTCGGCCGAAACCTGAAAAACAACAAAAACACCAAAAGAAACTGTCGGAGACGACGGTAGAGAGGGAGGAGAGGGGAGGGGATGAGGAAGCCGAAGCTTCCCCTCCCCCCCGCTATGAACGGCGGCTAGGGTTTTTTTTTTTTTGAAAGAAAGGTTTCGTGCGAGAGAGAGAGGGTGCAAGAGGCTCTATTGAAAAAATCATCATGAGATGAATAAAAATGACAGAATTCAAACGTGACATAAGCTCTACCTATGCCTGTTTGGATAATGAAAGTATTTCATATTATCCCAGCTCATTTCATCATTATAATTTTTTCAAATTCTCACACAAAATATAATAAAAAATTCATTTTTTTAAATCTGAAAATAATAATAATATTAAAAAATAATATTCTAACAATATTTTATTTAACTTTTAACTTTTATTTAAAATCATCTCATCTCATCTCATTATCAGATATGTTCTCTAAAATGAATTGAAATGAGATGACCCAACTCATCTTAGGATATTATATTATATTTTTTGATTTAACTGGTTCCATGAAGTTAGATTTTATATGTTCTCTCATATGTATAAAAAGATTTGAATTTTCTATAATGAGCATAGCGCATGAACAATTATTTTTTTGCTGGCCACGTGCTCCCAATCTAGAATCACTCATATTAAAGACCTTTTCTGAATTGCCAATAATAAAAAATCAAAGCTTTTCTGAACATATATCTAGTGAAACTACAATAGGCTAGTGGCGTAGCACTCTGGTGCAAAGCAATCGGAATACGCGGTTGCTCCAGGCTTTGAGCTTGAGCTTCTTGATTGGAGTTTGATTCATTTTTCCTCGTCTCAAAGTGGCTTCTGGCTGTGAACCGGATCTGCTACATTGACTAATACAGATTTCTTATGCTGGACTGCACTATTATTGACCTTTCCACGAGGGAAGATTATTAGAACATTTGCTTCAAATTTATGATGAATAAAATAGAGTCTAGATCACAAAGTACACTCGATTTCTACAACTTATGAAATAAGTTGTGCAACCTGAAAATAAGAATCCCAAATCCGAAACTTGCTTGGGTCTAACAATTTGCAGAGATCGAAGCAAATGATGGTGGAAGCAGGTGTGCCCATTTCTGCTCCAAAAAAAGATACCGTAGAAACCAGTTGAATCCAGCTTCACTTGTATAGCTGCTTGAATCTTTTACAAGCTTCCAAAATATTGCTCCTGTGACCAAAGGCACTAACCCTGACAAACCCTTCGCCAGCAGGTCCGAAACCACTGCCAGGGGTGGTAACAACATGAGTTTTCTCCAGAATCTCACTGAACACTTCCCACGAACTTCGGCCGGGGAAGTGGACCCACACATATGGTGCATTCTTCCCTCCATACACATTAAAACCAAGCGAATTAAATGTCTCTACTATTATGTCAGTATTTTCTTTGTAGAAACCGATCACCTCATGCATTGCCTGCAAATAGTATAAAATCAGCATTCTTGTTATACAAGTATTTTAGGATTTTTTCTGGCCGTATGGCTAGAGAAGAGGAACGTGAAAAATGAAATTAAAAATATATATATATAAATCTTGTTACCCAGATACATGTAATAAATAATTTAAAGAAACAAAATCTATAATTGAACAAAAATAACAGGACATATGATGAGTCGATGACAAAGATTGCATTTTTTGTTGGTAAAGAATCACAGAAAATGAGAACAGAAAACAAACCTTAAGACCTTCGGGTGAAAGGCAAGCTAGACCACCAGCTTGAGCAATGTTGGATGCACCATTAAAACAAGTACAAACAATGCGGTTGAAGTCCTTGGCTACAGGAAATCCATCGGAAAATAGCAGCTCCTTTGGAACTACAGTCCAACCTAGACGAACTCCGGTGAACCCTGCGTACTTGCTAAATGATGATGTCTCAATTGCAACCTGCAATATGCATAGTTATGAATTTATGGAAATAAATGTCTGCTGCATTGAAAGGGGAAAAAACTCTAAAATGAATTTTTAGTTACCTCTTTAGCTCCAGGAATTTCAAAGATGGAGCGGGGGTTGTCCTCCGACATGTACATGGCATATGCAGAATCATATACTATGATTGAGCCATTGTCCTTGGCAAACTTTACCAGCTGGGTCAGTTGCTCCCTGGTTGCAGCAGCACCAGTAGGATTGTTCGGTGAACAGAAAAATATGATATCTGTTCGAGAAACACCTGACAGATCAGGAAAGAAACCATTCTCTGGAGTACACTTCATATATTCAATGCTCTCAAACTTTTGTACATCTTTCTGAAACTGTCCAGTCTGACCCATGATAACACTTGAGTCCACATAAGCCTGCACTTTAACGGGTCTCTAGTAAGGAATTGATCCTTAAACCTTTAAAAAGATTTATCCCCATGAAGACATTTTCCATGCCACGTTACTAATAGCTTATCTAGCAGACTAGGCCATCGATGAAAAACATTGTTTTTCCATATTGATGAAAGCAATGTAGATGGTCAATATGCTTGAAATTATGTAAGCGACATGCTCAAACAAGCATACCATCCTTCATGGCTTGCTAAGTGGCAAGACCACCTAACCAACAGCCCAAGTTAACTGTCAAAATTGAAAGGTAGCCCTAATAAATGAAACCAGATGTCAGATCTATGGTTTTATCGAGGGACTGTAAGTGAATTACTATTATTATTGCTCAACCCAGTAAACCCCCTTTTTTATAGGTGACTTCCCAAGTAAACCTGGCTTTATTCATTTCTAAATAATTATTATTGCTCATCGAAAAAATATTAATTTCAACAGTGAACCAAGTAAATGTCTCTCACATGCACCTTTACCACTTTTTGTATAAGATATCGCATGGAGGTGTTAAAAAAAAATACTACAGTTGATAGTTTTTTTTTATAGGTAATCAAGAAGTTTTATTCATAAAAATAGGCACAGCCCAAGTACTCAAGGAGTATATATGAGAAGCCCCTAGGTATAGTTTACAATCGAAAGGAGAAAATCATGAACATTTAGTCCATTACAAACAATGGGCCCTGCCCATAAGATCAATGATTTAAAAAAGAAAACTTTGAGCTCATCCGTTGTTCTATCACAATCTTCAAACCTCCTAGCATTTCGCTCCTGCTAGATGCACCAACACATACATATAGGAACCATTCTCTAGATGGCTACCACTTGTGAGTTATCGTGAAGGCCTCTCCAGCTTGCAAGGAAATCCACCAATCTATGAGGCATGACCCATGACAATCCCATTCTCGTGAAAAAACCATCCCACATGGTCCTGGCCACCTTGCAATGTAAAAGCAAATGATCTACTGATTCATTGTTCTTCTTACACATACAACACCAGTCTAACACCATAACCCGGTGTTTCCTTAAATTATTTGTGGTAAGAATCTTGTCCAATGACGCTGTCCATAAAAAGAAAGCTACTTTTAAAGGAGCTTTCATCTACCATATACTCTTTTATGGGAACATAGTCATTCAAGGACTCGTTAGAACTTGGTAAAATGATCTATCAGTGAATTTACCTTTTCTGGATGGGCTCCAATTCATCTTATCGGCTATACCCTCGGTCATGTTTACAGAATATAATGTCACATAAAACTCTGTAATAGTCTCCAACTCCCAATCTTGGGCTGCCCTAGTGAACTCAATATTCCAATGAGGGGAGCTGTTGGAAATGTCCAATAGGTCAGCTATCACTGCATCCTTTCCTCGTGCAAGCTTAAAATGGCCGGGAAGGTGTCTTGGAGACTTCTTTCAACACATCATTTGTCATACCAAAATCTAACACGAGAACTGTTACCCACCACAATATGTTCATGTCCTCGAAATATCTCCCAATGTCTCCTAATATATTTCCAAAAGCCCACCTCATATGGCCCGCGTACCTCATTCGAGCAACATCCTCCCCAAGCTTCCCCAAACTGTGAATCTATAATTGACTTCCATAGGGCCCCTCTTTTGTGTTGATACCTACACAACCATTTACCTAGCAAGGCTTGATTAAATTTTTTCAAGTGGTGAATCCCCAATCCACCCCCAGACAATGGAGTACACAGACCATTGGCCAATTAACCAAATGAAATTTGAACTCTTCCCCCAATCCACTCCACAAGAAGTCTCTTTGTAATTTCTTAATACGGTTGGCAACATTTGTAGGGAGTGGGAACAATGACATGAAATAGGTGGGTACGTTAGAAATAGTACTTTTAATTAAAATCAATCTACCACATTTCGACAAATACAACCTCTTCCAAGAAGCCATTATGCATTCCACCTTTTCAGCCACACCATACCAAATTCTTCGGATTTGAAGGGGGCACCCAAAGGTAAACCAAGATACTTCAAAGGTATAGATGATACCTTGCACCCCAAGAGAGCAGCTAAATTCTCTACTTCAGGAACTACTCCCACTGGCACTAATTCAGACTTCGAAAGATTAACTCTCAATCCCGAAACAGCTTCAAAACAAAGAAGTAAAGCCCGCAAGGATTGAATGTGCCCGAGATGTGCAACACGGAAGATGAGAGTGTCGTCAGCAAATAGCAGGTGAGAAATTTCAAGGTCGCCATTTCCCACCAAGAAACCAAAGAGTAACCCACCTTCTATAAGGCCCACAATCATCTTTTTTTTTTTTATAAGTAAGAAGCAATTATATTGATAAAGATAGGCATAGCCCAAGTACACCAGAGGTATACATAGGAGTATACCAAATTAAGAACTAGAATTAGTTACAAGGAAATCATGAAAGCTAAGACCATTTAACTCTAAAGCAATGGCCCACATAAATAAAGTCTTCCAACAAAAACTCCTAAACTCCTCGGAGGAGCATTCATGATCCTCAAAGAATTTATCATTCCTTTCACTCCAAATACACAAAAAAATACAAATAGGCGCCATCTTCCACACCGCTGCAATCTGTGGTGTCCTTGTGATCCCTCTCCAGCTAGCTAGTAGTTCCACCACCGTTCCTGGCATGACCCATGCGACTCTCAATCTGCTGAAAAAGTAAGTCCATATGTCTCTTGCAAAATCACAATGTAATAGTAAATGATCTACTGTTTCTCCACTCTTTTTGCACATACAGCACCAATCTGTAATTATGAGTCCACGCCTTCTTGGTTATCCATGATTAGTATCTTCCCTAATGCTGCTGTCCAAACAAAGAATGCAGCCTTGGGAGGTGCTTTACTCCTCCATATGTTCTTCCAAGGAAAATAGGGCCTATCTTGAGCTGTAAGAATGTCATAGAAGGAGCGTACCGAAAATTTTCCGTTCTTGGAATGCCTCCATTTCATCATGTCAACAGCTGGAACCATAACAATGATGTTATATAGTAGGCTGAAAAAATTCACCAGATCACTCACTTCCCAATCTTGTGCCTCCCTAGTGAGATTAATGTTCCACTCCTGTAAACTTTGTCTAACCACCCTCACATCAGCCACCATAGCTTCCTTGTCTCTGCCAATTCTGAAAATGTTAGGAAAAGCATTTTTAAAGGCCATATCTCCCACCCACACATCATTCCAAAAGCTGATTCTACTGCCCTCCCCCAAACACAGCCTCCAAGAAAGTCCCCCACCCTTGCCTTATGTGCTTCCACAACCCAACCCCATAAGCCCCCCTCCCCTCATTAGAACACCAACCCCCCCTTGCACACACATACTTCGCATCAATTACCCCTTTCCATAAGACTTCCCTCTCATGATTATAATGCCACAACCATTTTCCTAATAGAGCCTTATTAAAGGATCTAACATTGCGGATCCCCAACCCACCAGCGCTCAAAGGAATACACACTTTATCCCATCCAACTAAGTGAAATTTAAACTCATCCCCTAGGCCACTCCACAAAAAGTCACATTGGAGTTTCTCAATTCTGGATGCAATGCTTACCGGGAGGGGAAATAAGGACAAGAAGTATGTGGGAAGATTAGATAGCGTACTCTTGATAAGTGTGATCTTCCCCCCTTTCGATAAGTATAACCTTTTCCACCCGGCCAGCTTATGCTCTAATTTCTCTAACACCTCCTCCCAAATGGTCTTGGCTTTAAAATTTGCACCCAACGGAAGACCAAGATACTTTAACAGTAATGAGGAGACCACACATCCCAATAAGCTGGCCAGCCCACTAAGGTCTCTCACTGCACCCACCGCAACCATCTCCGTTTTAGCAAGATTGATCTTTAACCCAGATACCGCTTCAAAACAAAGTAAGATAGCTTTTAGAGATTGAATATGTCCTGAATTATCTTCACAAAACAGCAACGTATCATCTGCAAACAAAAGATGAGAAATAGTGATGGAGCCATGGTTAGAAACCCCCGTTGAAAAACCTGAGAAAAGCCCCCCTTCTACAGCTGCCGACACCATTCTACTAAGTGCCTCCATCACGAAGACAAATAAGAGTGGTGAAAGAAGATCACCTTGTCGTAGTCCTCGCAAACTATTAAAGAAGCCCACCGGATCACCATTTACCAAAACCGAGAAACGAGCCAATGACACACAATGCATCATCCACCCTTTCCATCTTTCCCCAAATCCACATCGGCCTAACAAATAAAACAAAAAATCCCAATTGACATGGTCGTAGGCCTTCTCCATATCCAGCTTACATAAAATACCTGGTACCACCGACTTAAGCCTGCTGTCTAGGCATTCATTGGCTATAAGAACTGAATCTAGTATTTGTCTACCTCTCACAAAGGCATTTTGAGATTTAGAAATGATCTTATCCATTACTGTGCTCATCCTATTGGCAAGTACCTTGGCTATTATCTTGTATATGCTGCCCACAAGACTAATCGACCTGAAATCTTGCACCTCCATGGCACCCACCTTTTTAGGGACAAGTGCAATAAAAGTAGCATTTAAACTTTTCTCAAATTTTCCATACGAGAAAAATTCCTGAAACACCTGCATGACATCTCCTCCCACCACCTCCCAACAAGTCTGAAAAAATGCCATAGTAAAGCCGTCTAGACCTGGCGCTTTGTCCTTGTTCATTTTTCTAACGACTAGTCGTACTTCTTCCTCTTCAAAAGGTCTTTCCAACCAAGTCATGCTGTTTTATAAGGCCCACAATCATCTTGTTGAGAGCTTCCATGACAAATAGAAAAGGTAAGGGAGAGAGCGGATCCCCTTGTCTCAAACCACATCTTGCAAGCAAATAAAATAAGAACTCCCAGTTGATATGATCATAGGCTTTCTCCATGTCTAATTTAGCTTTGATATTAGCTTTTCCATCACTGATCTCAACCTATTCGCTAGCACTTTGGAAAGAATCTTATAAACCCCATTTACAAGGCTAATGCGGCGATAGTCTCTAACAACCGTGGACCCCATTTTTTTGGGAATGAGGGCCAGGAATGTAGCATTAAAACTTTTTTCAAATCTAGCATTAGTGTGAAACTCTTGAAAGACTTGCATAAGATCTTCCTTGATCACTTCTCAACAAGCTTCGTAGAAGCGCATGGTAAAACTGTTTGGGCCTGGAGCCTTGTCTCCAGCCATGCCACGAATTACTTTGCACACTTCCTCTTCTGCAAACGGTCTCTCTAACCATCATACACACTGTTGATCTAATGCTGGAAAAGTTAAACCATTCACTTTTGGTCACTAGGTGCACTCTTCTGATAGGAGATGTTGATGATATTGAGTGATGTGGTTCTTGATGACTAGCTGATCTGAGAAAACTGCCCCATCTACCATTAGCATGTCAATAGCATTGTTCCTCCTGTGAGAATTCGCCACCCTATAGAAGAGTTGTGTACACTTGTCTCCCTCTTTAAGCCAAAGCGACCTTGATTTTTGTTGCCAGGAAATATCCTCCATCAAAGATACTCTTTCAAGTTCAGTAACTACCTAAATTTTGCAAATTCTCTCGGATTCAGAAAGAGTTCTTGCCTCCTTCTCACCCTCCATACCCTATAGCTCTTCTATGTGAGAATGCCTCTGCGGAAGTACATTGCCAAAAACTTGTTCATTCCATTGCTTCAGATCATGTTTCAAAGCTTTCAACTTTGTTGCCATTATGAAACTTGGAGAGCCTTGGAAATTGTAAGAAGACCACCATTGCATGACCTTGTCTACAAAACCATAAGATTTAAGCCACATATTCTCAAATTTAAAATACCTTTTGCCCCCTTGGATGCCACCACAGTCTAAGATGATGGGGAAGTGATCGGAGCATAAATGGGGTAGTCTTCTTTATACTACATCTGGATAATGTATTTGTCAATCTGGAGTTAACAAGAACCTATCAATCCTCGACCAAGATGGGAGTTCTCGGTTGTTGGACCAAGTGAAAGTACCTCCTGTTAATGGAATATCCATAAGCTCCCGTTCTGAAATAAATTTCGAAAACTCCCTCATGGCGGGAGTGATGTGGGGCACACCCGACCTCTCACTTGGGCAACGAGTTACGTTAAAATCGTAACTCCCACCAACCAAGAAGTCCTGCCAATTATTCTCACAATGGTCTTCTCTCCGAATCAATATTTGGGCCATAAACACCAAATGCCCATTGGAAACCATCTTCCAGGTTCATAAATGAACAAGCCACAGTGAAGTCACCCACACATTCCTCTACCCTTTCCACCACTCTTTTATCAAACATAATTAGGACTCTCCTGGATGCTCCTTTAGATGGCAAGTACAACCACGCTATGTGTTGCCTTCTCCATAAACTTCGGACTAGTTTTCTCATGATAACTTCCAACTTAGTCTCTTGTAAGCAAATAATATCCCCATTCCATTGGCAAAGTAAGTTTCTAACTTGGAGCCGCTTATTATGTTCATGCAGCCCCCTTACAATCCATGATATTACTTTTGACTTCATAAAGCAACCATCTTAACCTTCCCCTTGACACGCTCCCGGTTGGCGCTCTTATCTCCACCATCATCATTCATAGCCCACGGCAGCCTATTGAGTGTTCTTTCCCTTTTTTTAGTCGAATTAATGGATATGTCAGCTTTGGATTGTTCGTTCCTGGCCTCTATGGCTGTAAGTAACGCCATAAATTCAGCTTCGAAGCCCATGCATGTAATCCCTACGCAGTGTTTAATTTCCATAGCTTTTTGAATTACCCATTCTGACACAATGGGATGAAAGGAATTTAAAGGAACATGTTCTTCCTCAGATGACCTGCCCTTCCCATTATCCTCCTTCCCTTCAGCCACCATTGTTGTCAGTGACTGCATCTACCCACCCTTGTTAAATTCAAATAAAACCAATGTTCCCTCCATTTCGACCTCCCCCATTTCACCCACTGATTCCGCACTTTCAGTTGGAGCAGATAGCTGTTTCTCGGCTAAAAAAAAATTTCCTGGCGTTGGAACAGTAGACAACAAGGAACTGCAGTCAACCGTCGGGATAGAAGACTCCAACGGCGGCGTTTGTGACCTCTCACAGCGCTCTAGGTCTCCCAGCAACTCAGACACCCCCTCATCTGCGCTATGCTGGCCTCTCGCAGTCTCTGCGCAATGAACCCTCTATCTCCCTCTCGATGAGTCGTATAGAACTCTCTTCCTTTGCCCATCAAACAGTCCTCCAAAGCTTTGGCAAACCAAAATACCATGGACAGCCCCAGCCTTATTTCCTTCACAACTCTCCAGCTCCTCTCAGTGACATGTAAATATTTTCCATCCCTCGTCAACTCAAAAGCTTTTGATTCAATGACTATCTGTTTCGGAAATCCCATTTTTCAGCTCCAGTATAGCAGTAACCTTGCCGTTAAACGCCCCCAGCCACCATTGAACGTTACGCGTATGGAGAGAAAATTACTATTTGTACGGAGAGAAAGCTTTTATTTTTTCAGAAAGTATATCACAAGAAAGGCTGATACTAGTTTAAGAGAAGTGTATGCCTCTGGCAGGTAAATTCATGAAAAATTAAGCTAAAAGAAAAAAAAAATACTATCACAAATTATTAGCATTGGTAGGCAATTTCATGCAAAATTAAGCTAAAAGAATAAAAAATTACTATCACAAATTATTACCAATAAATAAAATCTTAAAAATATGACCAAATGAATAATTGTAAGACCAACTCAAACTTTTCACTTAATAAATATCACAAGGAAAATAGATAATTAAAAGAGAAAAATGAGGACAAGTCAACTGGAGAATAAATTTTATTCTTATTTTGGAGAAGAATAAATTACAGGGTATGACGGGTCTTGCACTGCCATTGTAACATCAGCCCCAAAAACAACCTGCCAAGAGTAGAAAGAAAGCAAATATAGATAGTGCTACAAATAAAAAATGTTGTTACAATTAAAAAAAAAAGTTTATAATGGAATACTTTGCTGGTAAACAAAAATCATCAGTACAAACAAACAAATATAAACAGAGGCAAAGATCAATGCAAGGAACTCAAAACCAATGTGTAAAACTAAACAAACCTGAAGGCGGGATATATCACATTTTGCACCATCTGAAACAAATATATCATCGTCCTCTATACCAAGGTTGCTATAAAAAGTTGAAGCAATTGCAGCTCTCAAAGACTACAGATCAGCAACAGTGTTAGTCTTCAGCTATCATAAAGTTTGTCATCAGAAGGAGTTATAAAATTTTTTTGATAGGTAAGGAGGAGTTATAAATTTCAATTGTCTCATATGAAACTTCAAGTAATCCGCTTTTAGTTGGTCTCGATTCTATGTTCAACCGGATCAATTTGAACCTAGAGGATGATTGCCTAAGGTCAACAGCCAGAGTAGAAACTTCAGCCATACCTTTTTTGACAAGTAAAACTTTGGCTATATAAGAAATCAGCATGAATTCTAATACTTAGTTGAATGGCAACTGGAAATTACTTTTGTAGCATGTTTACAAAAACATATTTTGGCCATTGATGTATTGTAAATAGATTAACAATAAGAAGCACAAAAAATGTCTAACCATATGAAATAGTTGTGTAACCATTCACAATTACTTTCTAAAGAAACAACATAAGTTTACATTTAAATCTATACACTTGATTCTAGATGTGGTGCTGAGGTTACACATAGTGACCATATATACTATGAGTTCTCATTTCAGACAAGATATGAACAAGAAAGGGCAAATCTCCATCTTCAGCTCATAATTTTGAATCAGAAGGAGGATCCAGACAAAATGGATGAAACACAAGAGATCTGAATGCATAGACAATTAGCAAGAAGTTCAAGTCCATGAAACAGTCAATCATAAATCAAGAGTGCCCCATACCTTTTCACCCTGCTCAGCCCCATAACCACTGTAACCCTCTAGTGTTGATAATTCCTCTGATCTCTGTCACAGTGAAAACAATTTGATTCAGTAGTCAACGAAGCAAGGATCTACTTGATCATAAACCAGATGACAGGTAAAAATGTGCAAAATTTCATAAAGACATACAATAATATGACCATGGAACGGTTTAATAATGCCAGGCAAATAGCAATCCTAAAAATGTTGTTTGGGTCAGCATTTAAGCAAGGATTCTGTAAGTTGTAAACTATAACCTTAATTTTGATTTTTGAGTCAGTAATTGGGAGGGAGAGAGTTAAGCTTCATAAATCACACCTCTCCCAAGTTTCCAAACTGTCTTCGCTGTTGTTGTATTTTTTTTTGTGAATCCATTTGCTAAATTAGTTATAGAAATATTTTGAAGGAGAAAAAAACATAAGGAAGCATAAAAACAGAGGAGAACAACACCAGGAGAGATGTGCAGAATAAAACCAGGAGCACGAAAAAAAACCAATGAAACAGTTTCCAAGAGGATAAAGAAGTCATACCTTTCCCATCGCAGAAGTTATAACTTCTGGAATAGGCTCAGTAGTGTCACCAATTCCAAGGCTTATCACTTGTGCATCAGGGTACTTCAGCAGATGTGCAGCCCTCCTCCTGCCTATCTATTGACAAGAATTATATGACAAAAATAAGATTACTAAAACACCGTTTAAAATACAAATGATGAAACAGATGTCTTCTGTGGGTTGGCTGAGGACCAGAGGTGGGGCAGGCCAAAGAGAGATCATATCACTAGGACTTCGGGTGTAAATACAACAAACAAAACAATGTCCTCTGAAGTCCCAGCTTTATGCATTTGTTAAGTGACAAAATTACTAAGAAAGGGAAAAAAGAGGGCTTAATGCACACACAAAGTATACGCAAAATCATCAAATCACCAAGAAGAGAATATCATCAAAGACTAGAAACATTTGAAAGCTCCAAAAAGTAGAGTTAAATCTTGGATGAACTAAAATCCAAGAAGACGGTAAGTCAAGAAGCTGATAACATAATTCTATGGTTCTACCAAAAAATAATCATGTACCATAAGGTAATCACTGTCAAGTGAATGAAGTTTTTTTTATCAACGGTAAGAATATAATAATAGAAAATAGGCGCACATGCATTATATACCTCTGGAAAAAGGTAACCCGCTTGAAGTTTGGCCAAGTTTCCATTGCGAGAGACATTTGTCTTGTAAGCTTCAAAAGACACAGAACATATTCAGCATTATTAAATATCAAATATCCACAACGGGCATAGTAAGAAGAGATGCTTATAATTCCGTTCAGGTTTAAATAGATTTTTCACTAAGGTGGCAATTTTGTATGACGGGGCACAAACTTTCCACGTCCAAGAATTCACATTCCCCCATATATCATAGCCCCACTGCTAGACAAACTCCCAGTAAAAGAAAATATTTCACACAAAATTAAAGAAAAAAACGAAAACAATAACCAAAATTAGAATTGAAATGAAGGAGATAAAAAATGGAACCAGTCTGAGATTCTTTCGGCACCGCGGCAACGCATTTACAAATGCCGTTTCTTTTCGCCTGAAGCGATACGTTCTGAGTCCTGCAGCATACAAACCATAAAAGTTCATTCAATCTGATCCTTTACGCGTATATATATATATATATATATATATATATATATATATATATATACATATTTTTAAAGAGAAAATATTCTGCTTAGTTGCAAAGAAAACTGAGAAACCCGAAAAGAAAAAATGTGATGAGGTGATTAATGATGGGAAATGGAAGTTCACAACTTTGGGCGCGTATGATTATTTTTTAGGAACTTCCCAAGTAACCAACAGCCAAAAAAAAATGGTACCTGGAATTGAAGTTGGAATGGACCAAGAAAGCAGAAGAAGATGAAGAAATTGAAGTGGAAAGGTGTTGCAGTAGAGACATTTTTCAGTTCCAGTAAGACTGTAAGAGGATGGTGATGCCTTTTTGAGGAACAATGAATCCTTTCTAGCAAATGACGGCTTTATTAAACCCTAGCATCCAGTTCGAGCTAAACTTACTTGAAATCGGCGAGCTATGAAAATCATCATACAATACATATGTACGGACCCTGCAATATAAAAATATAAATTTGTTTAACTTGAATAAGGTGAACCCTTCTTAAGGGGTGGTGCCACCCAATTGAGGATTGAGGGTTTTACTGCACAATTTTTGTAACATTCCACCCTTTATATTTTTTAAAAAAAAATTTTAAGTATATTATTTTAAATTTTTTATTCATTATTTATATAATAAATATTTGATAAAAAAATTTTTAAAAAAAATATGTTATATGAAGTGTGGGTGAATAGTAAGAAGTTATGAAGATTTTTTACCTCTCAATTAACTCAATTGTTGTGTCCTTAGTTTGTACTTTTTTAAAATATGTTTAAATATTTTTAAAAAATAAAGAAAAATACTAATACATTAATAATTACTTATTTAATCAATAAGAAAAAAATTAAATATATGAGTGGTCAAAATGATGAAACAAGATGAGAGAGCATAATAACATTATTATTTTTTAAGTAGAATCCAAAGGACCACAAATATAAAAATTTAAACACAATAATCATCCATGATATCTTCCTAAACAAGATAAATTAAAGAGAAATCTTTAGCAATAAATAAATTTTATAAAAGTAAATTCATAGACTGACGTGGTTTGATTTAATACATTAAATTGTAAAATTATTTTTATTATAAAATATATTTAACGTATCATATGAGTTATATCAATTTGTAAATTTATTTTTATGAAATCTATTTGTTACTTTTCCTTACCGTTTTGTCTTTTATATGCGTGTTTCAGTGTTTGTCCACGTCTGTTCTGACTTTTATTCGAGTATAACACATAATATATAGAAAGAAGTTTAATGTATAAGTACTTCCATAAGGTTTTGAAATAATATGGATTAAACAAGAGAATAATAATTCTAGGCCATTTTAATATAAATCCATGTTTGGATGCATTGATCAGTATCTCATCAACTTTATTTTGTGAATAGTAATAAAATGATTTGAGTGAAGATATATATTTGATTGAATTTTGAGAAAATGAAGAGAAAACATTGAATAAAGAAAGTCGTATTAATTTTTATGTTTAAATAATTATTAAATAATGATTATATAAAAAAATTAAAATTTTAAAATTAATGGGTTCTTATGTCTAAATAATATTTAAAAATAAAATTACGAGAAATTTTAAAAAATTTCATATTTGCCAAACATTCCTTTGCATGGGTTTTTTAAATTTATAAATTTTTTTTTCAGAGTAATGCTATATACAGTCATGTATTGTGCAAATGTCGCGCATTCTTTCTAAAGAAGAGTGAGATTTATTTAATTTTTTTATATAGGTCTCATATTAATTTTTCTCATTTTTCAAAAAAAATACGCAATACTTGCGCACTCTATGATGACAAATATCAATTCTCACGTCCACCACATCCTAATATTGCAACATAGAATTATAAAGGAGAGTGCATTTTTTTTTTTTTTTTTTGTGCAAGGGAAAGCAACCCATGACGTGCAATGCAAAAGCTAAACACGTACACGTAGGGGAAGGGAAAGATGAAACTTGCAAGATTAGTTTTGATTCATGATGTCAAACTTCTGCAAGTAGTAAAGGCTGGAATATTAGAATTGCTTGCGTCTAGAAACAAACTTTTACTTAATTCATTTCTATATAATTTTGCTTAGTACTACAAGTTTGTGGGAAACTTATTCCCATATACAAGATCAGCATATATTTCGTAATCCATAATACAACTTAATTAATATAATATAATATTAGCTGTTGCATGCCTGGAATCCCCTGATCTTTGTTCTTCTTGAAGGGAGCGTGCGTGCTATTATACAGCTTATACAAATTAGTTGGTTTCTCTTGATTGTATAAAACTTGTGCGTGCTAGCTAGTTTCTAATTTCTTCTCTCTTTTTTCCCTAGTGTTTTTATTAATTACGCAGAAGATTTTCGTCTTCGATCATTAATATATACGTTAATGATCAGGAGGAGCTGATCTGTGATAGGCTGGCACGGTTATAGGGAAAAACATCTGTCGAACTCCTTCAGCCTTGATTATGGGGAAAATGATTCCTGATGCACCCTGGAAAAATGAGAAGAATATGCATGATGTAAGGATACTACAGATCATAAGTTTGTACATAAAATAAAGAAAGTAGGCAGAAAATTTATAAGACTCTGCAATATATGTAATGATCTGGAAGATATATGCATGTGGATTCTGATGTTGAAAACACAGTGGGTAAATAGAAATACGTACAGTAATCAATCTAGCTCCAATCCACATGCGTTTTGGTGAGGGAAATGGAAGTAATAAGCGGCCGACACCATAGACGGCCACTGCGAAGAAATGAAGAACCAAGCTCAACGGTCGAGGATTTAGACCAGAGAGTAGAGACACGGGTCCAGTCGAAAAAACACCTCCGAGGCTCAGATAGTCAAAACATGCTTGGCGCATCTCCTTCCTTGCCGGATCCGGTGATGCACAAAACACCTTATACAAGGCACCTGCCAAGGTGTTTATGGTAGATGCCACTGGCTGGAAAACAGCACCATGCAATACCCCCATCTGTTAATTTTCCAATACTACAACATTTGTATGCTGAATTCTCTTTTTTCACATTTTTAGAAGATATACTGATCATAAAGTATGAACCTTTGAAGTTTATAGAAGAAAGTGACTGATATAAGATTCTTGGGCCTAACTCCATATATAGGATACGTATAGACATATACATTAATGCAGCATTACCTTGCGTAGGGTGTAGAAGGATTCAAGATAGTTGCAAAGGCTATATGCATCATTCAGATTACGCAGAGGACTAAGAAGATCCCGTAGTACAACAATGTCTGATAGAGCTACTGTCATTCCTCCTCCTGTTAGAGGGTGTCTCATGTTGAATGCATCCCCCATCAAGAGTGCGCCTGGAGTGGGATGGGGAGCTGCAGGCATGCTTCTATTTGGCATTGATCTTATGTTTCCCTTATCGATTGCAGATATGAAAGCATTGTACAGCTCTGGGGGAACCTGAAACACATGATGATTATTTTTTATTAGTAACAAAAATGGGTTAATTAGATATTGAATTGCAAAAAAACTAATTGAAATAACATGTCAGGAAAAAGGATTATGGATACCTGGGGAGCCACCACGGTTTTCAAATACTGGCTCATTTCACCATTAGCAACTGAAGGTACTTTTTGGCCAGGAACATCAACCAAACAGCGAATCTCAGTGCCACTAATAGGATAGAACAAGATGGGTGAAGGATCTCCCAGAACAACATGTCCATGATTTGCATATGGAAGCTCACAGCTTTCTAGGACTAAACCAACAAAACAGGAGGGGATATCAACCTGTAGAGATGATGATGGACCAACGTTAAAAAAGCATTAAAAGGTCCTAATACAGATCAGTTACTTCTTAATTCACAGTTTAATCGATGAAGTGAAATCTTGATATAAAGATCTAAACAAGTTTTATTGTTGTTTCAAGAACATCTTTACCATGGGCTTGCACAGAGACCGCCGTAAATTTGAAAAGCAACCATCACATACTACTGTGAGGGGAGCATGGGCAGTCAGCTCTTGACCATTCTTGGTTTTGTAGTGCACCCCTTTGACAGTCCCTTTTTCTTCAAGTAGAGCTGTTACCGTTCCTTGTTCCAATCTTACACTGTATAGAATTAAGAAAGAGAAACGATTCAAGCCATTAATATATAAGAAATTGTGGAATGAATTGTACTGCCATTCCATCTTTATGAGGCACGGAATCGAGTAGTCATACGAAGAACAGAGCAAGCACCTTAAACAACCCATCTCAAGTTACTTCAAAACCAAAGAGTCAACACAAAAGGCAGGCTAAAGGATAATGTCGAGAATTTAGACTTTCGGTCTAAGTTTTGCAAAAATTCATTGACTCATAGGTTTTAAGATTGTATATTTGTCAAATTCTTCACCGTAATAACCAATCACTCGCATTGGGAAACAGGATTGGCTTTAAAATATGTTGTTTCAAGGGAAATGAAGCATACTTTGTAAGAGATGTAGCTTTTTCTCTCAATCTTTGTATGAAACGCCCATTGTGAAAGCTTCTCCCAGCCACATCTGGACTGAAGTTTTCCAAGGGATAAGACAGTCTAGTATTTCTCCCATCCTTGTAAAGAGCATATCCATACACGTTCTGAGCATCAATTTCATTCACACAATCTGCAGCCAATCATGCATGTAATTAGTTACCAATTAGAACGAACAGCTACTGCAAGACAAGATCGAGCAAGAAGCAGGGTGGTTCCATTAATTGAACAAAGAGATAAAAACATCCATCTATATATAGAGAATTCTTGAAACCAATTAAACAAATTTCCAGGTTCATACAAGTTCGTTCTGCAGATGCCTGCAGATTACTTCGTTACCTTCAAGACCCAACTCAACCAGTTTCAGATAGCCCCCTGGCTGTAGCAGCTCACCAACAATTCTGTCGGGCTCAGTCAAGTCTCTTTCAATTAAATGCACTCGACGTCCGTCCTACAATCAGCAGCAGAATACTAATTTTCAGTTCACACTCAATGCCAGAGTATAACACAGGCAAAATAAAAAAAAATAAAAAAATTACAGGAGTAATGGTTTTAACCACAACTTCGATGAACTCTAGCTTTATTCAACAAGACAATCGAGAAAATTACCAAAAAAACAGAAAAAAAGATAAATCAATCAATTATTTTTATGCTTAATATAGTACTGTTAATTTTATTTTTGAAGTTTACACATGAATTGATAGTTTATTTGATTGATATATCATCAACAATATAATAAATATAGCTTTGACTTGTCTTTTGATTTTAATATGATTTGCAACGCGTCGTTTGTAGGCCATAGGTGGGATTTTTCAAGTACACAGGTGAATGCATGTAAACATGCAGAATCAAAACAAAGAATAATTCGCAATAAGATCATCAAGTCATGAACTAAACGGATCCGTTTAGTTGTTGATAAATTTTTTATTTTGAGCAAATTAAATAGAAGCTTAACAAAAAAAGACGTTTTTTTTTCTTTTTTGAAAAAGAAAGTTACGAGAATTTGAAAAGACTGTAAACTAAATCATATTCAATCCAAAATAAAGTCCTGTGAATAAAAACTATCACCATGCTCAATAAGGCCCTGTGTAGATCATAATTAATTAACCTACATGAAGATATATATATATATATATATATATATATATATATATATATATATTTGTGTGTGTGTGTGTGTGTGTAGTGCAGACGATCGATTCAGGAACTGTGAGATCCTAGATTCAGGTCAAGATCCTTCAGAAAAAGGTGGTGGGGTCGGAAAAAAAATCACTGCATAGAGATGAAACATGATAAATTAAGAATCACCTTGCCAAGGGTGTAAGCAAGAGCTGCACCGGCAACTCCGGCTCCAACAATGATCACGTCCGTAGTACTTCCGGCGATCTCCGGCCCACATGTGCTGTTCTCAACCGTCTTTACAAACTCGTTTCTTGTTATCTGATCCATTGAAGCTCTGGTGGCCGTTATCTTCTTTCCTGATCTGAAACTGTACGACAAAACAAAACCCAACAGAGAAGCTAGAACAACACCGACTATGTACTGGTACACCATCTTCAAATTCGACGACGGTGAAGAAAAGGACTGGGGCTAATATCTGATGTCGTGGTGCAAGCGCGCCCTCTTTTTTACGTGCGTTCTGTCTTGCGTCCTAAACAAGGATATATCTATGCTTTTATATAGAAATCAAGTAGCAAGGTCCATAGGGCAGCTTTAAGTACTCAAGAACGGCTTGTGTGATTGCGTTGGTGATTCTTTTGACTTTTACTTATTGATGGGGTCGATATTGAGCCCACCAGTGTTACTACTGTTATTATATTTTTATTTTTCTGCCAATCAGGAAAACAAAATAAAACACCAAAAACAGGAAGAAAAGTAACTTCTTTAAATCCTAGTTTATGCAGAAAAAGAAAAAGAAAAAATCTAGACGGGCGGCGGCCTCATGTGTATATATAAATTAAAGTTATGTTTGTTAGGTGAAGTAGTCTCAAACTATTTTATTACGTATTATTTATAAATAATTTATTATTATTTATAAATTATTTAGTATTTTTTTATTATTATTCATAAATCATCTGAGATCAACTCAGCACATAAATGTAGCCTAAGTAATCAATGTTTTTTTTTCTAATCAAGTAATTAATGTTATTTACATAAGTTTTGTGAGTAAATAACTTAGTATGTATTAATGATCAGTGTGAACTAACTGGCATATATATATTTATATATAAGTTAGTCAAAATAGTTGCTCTGGAATGGTTCTCCAAGGAAGACTGGATTGGTCAAAGGACCGGAGTTTGGTGATATAAGAGGATATGATGATGAAGATGATGATGATATATATATATATATATATATATATATATATATATATATTATATCTGGTTCAAGTTTGTTAATTGTTTCAATGTTTTGAATACAATGGGAAGAAAACAGGGGGTGCTACAGTACTAGACTGGGTACACATCTGTTTGTAACAAATTAACTATATACTAAAATGAAGATTGGTAATATTATAATTAATTGGTTGGGGAGATAATATTTGTTTAGGGAGATAAGATATGAGGGCTCGGAAAACTTCTTATGTTGATTGATTAGCTAAACTTGCTATATATGAGCTATATATTGGCTGGGTGTATTAATATTGGTTTAGATTTTGCTAAGACTTTTTGTATAACATTTTTATATATACACGGATATATATATATATATGCTCCCTTGATATCCAACTTTGGGACTTTCTTAAGAAATTTAACTTGAAAAATAATAGGTACATCGATAAAATATACCTATCATTTGTACCGTTTAAGTTTATTTTTTAGGATTTGTATTGTTTATTTTTTAGTATTTTGTATTTTTTAAAAATAAACAAAAAGATGATTTAAAAAAAAAAAAAACATTTACATTATCGTTACAATTTCATGGTAAGTTTTCTCGGTATCCTAGCATTGTCCATACCAAAGGAAAAGTTTGGTACAAGAAAGAAGAGGCTGGGGTCAAAGTCAGCACTCGGAAGCAAATATTTTGCCAACTTTACATTTGATTTGTCAATGGCCCGAAACTTGGTTTGTTTGACTTTTAAGTTAAATTGGAGCGAGTTTTTCTATTTCCCCATCTTTTGTCTAGATTTTAAAACTAAATATTTTTCTATATGCTGAATTACGTACTAGTGCTACCAAACCGACTGCATAAAGTCTGTCGATAGTACAAATATTCTGTATCTGAATAAGTCGGAGTGTTCCAACTTGGAATTTGTTTAAGGAGATAGGAATCACGTATAATGATAATGAAAATGGTACCAACAATTTTATAAAATTAATTTCTGATAAAGTTTTATATAATATCTTAGATATATTTTATAATAAAAATAATTTTAAAATCTAAAATATCAAATCAAGTTATGTTAATTTATATATATATACATATATGAGTAATGTCAGTTACAGTGTTAAGGTGTGCAAGCATTCATTTTGAAAAAAATCTAGATCCATTATTAAAAATATAATTATATATATCTCAAATTTAACTATTTTTTTAAAAAAATGTTTTAGCTTACATACTCTAATATTGTAAAGAAAAATTTTTCTTCTTAATCACTATTTATTATTTCATATTTTCACATTTTATAAAAAACACCTCTACACTCATGAAAAAAAAACTATATACCATGTGAAATGTAAAAATAAATAGTAAATAACGTATAAAATTCATCTGCTGTAAATATCCTCTTTATATATATATATATATTCAATGGTTAGCAGCAGAGCAAAAGTCGTACACGAATTATCACATACATTGTAACGATAATATCGATCGATCTGATCAGTAGCAGTACTAGACAAAACTTGTATATTCAATATAAATAAATGCCCATCAATTTCTCGGTTGTAGTTGATCAAAGCCGCCGGTACTGCTTTTATTTTGGGTAATCAATTTATCGGTAGTAGTTGAAAGCCGTACTTTTTTTTTTTTTTTTTTTTGGGTACAGGTTTAAAAGGACTTACAAGACAAATAATGCATCATGCATGCATTAAAGGGGGAAGAAAATTGAAATTAAGTCGATGATGAAATTAATTAATGAGCTTTGTTGTTCCTTTCATTTCATCATCATGTATTTATTAACTAATTTGTAGTAGTTGAACTTGTCTATGCATGCATGGCTGTGCGGTTCTTGGAGCGAGAAGGGCGCGCTCATGTATATTTATTGAAAATGTTATTTTTTTCACTCAACTTGACGTATTTTATTATTTTAATATTTTTTTATTTAATAATTACTGAAATAACTATTAGTATATTTTTATATTTTTTAAAATTATTTAAAAATAATAAAAAATTAAAATTAAAAAATTAAAATTTTTTTTTAAACTAACAGCACTCTGAACAGTAGAGTAGCACCGCTCATATCTATTTTCAGTACTGATCTCCATGCAGCAAAGTCGTCTGTGGTGTGCTTGTTGTCACTTGCGGCCAATATTCATTGAAATCAACCTCAAATGATCATGATAGAACACAGATATATTGGAATATATAGCTTAGCTTTCGTACAATAGATACTATATATTAATTAAACACTACTTGACAAACCTGGCCGAAGAAAATTTTATCCTCCCCCAGCATTCATACTCCCCATAGATATTTGTTCTTTCTCTTCACACAACAATATCAACATGCATGGTGGTTTTGGCAGTCGCATGCAGCGTGCAAGTTCTGACCGCAAAACAAATAATAAAGTCTTTCACTTGTAGAAAAAATGTCTGTTTCTGAAAAGATAAGAAATTAATATTATCACAAAATCAAGAAATTATTGGTGTGCGTGAAAATATATATAAAATAATTTTTTCTTATTAGTTACTATTCACTCACTATTTCACATTCTACGTCTTATAAAAAAACATCCCATACTCTATAAAAAAAAATTGTATAATGTAAAATACTGTGAAAATAAATAATGATTGATGTATAACAAAATCCATATATATATATATATATATATATATATATATATATGTATACACACATAATATATAGTGTGGATATTATTCTTGATCAATGGATAATTACGGTGTGACTTTTTTGTTACACGCATGTTAATGCGTTAATATATTATTTATTATGAGATCCATTACAATTTAAAAAAGTCAAAATATTAATTATTTTTTATTATAGCTAATATAGAAGCTTTCCATATCAATGGTATATTCAATGCGTAAAAAAAAAAAAAGATGTTTACAAATATATTTTTTCAGCAACGGACTGAAAATTCACTAATTAAGAAATTTTGTTTTTAACAAAAGAATACAACTATTTTTTTAAATTAAAAAAAAATGTTGGGCTTGGGCTTCTCCATTCCATTTCGGTTCCCCGCACGCGCTACTGGACTTGTCCGACTTTGACATCCGGTTATTTCGGGTTCGGGCACTCGCAGAGACGAATTTACGTAAACGGCCATAAGTTGCCGTTTGTCTTACAAAACCTGTCCGAATCTTAGATCCTTTCTCCAACGGCTACTTCCCAAATTTAAAAATCTCCTCCCAGCCCCAAACCCCCGTGGCCCGTACCCCAAACCAGTAACACTTCCCACGCTCCTCTTCTTTCTTCTCGGTTCTTGAACCTTAGCTCTCTCTCTCTCTCTCTCTCTCTCTCTCTCTCTTCTAGTGGGAAATGGAGGTACCGCAGACAGTGCAGATCAGCGGCGAAGAAGAAGGCGACGAGTTCTACGAGAAGATCGAAGCTCCCAAGTTCGTGGACTTCACCGCACCTGATCAGAACCGCCCCGACGACTGCTACTGGTTCTGCTTACGCGTCGGTAAGATCCTCTCACCTTTCAGTAAAAGATACTGTTCTTTTGTTGAACTACATTCCAGCCTTTCCATCATTAATTTGTGATTAATGTGCCAGTAACAGAGACAATATTAGTATTTTTTCTTGTAAAATTCTTCTTGTCCATGCCTGGGTTTGATTTTAATGCTTATATTTTTGCTAAAATGAAATTATGATTCAGCGTTTGCCTCACATTTAACTCCCTTAGTTTTCAAATATAATTGTTACTTGTTTGTACAGGTTAGATGTATAATCGTCTGCGACGATTTTATGATTTGTCGTTTATATGCATTTTATAATTTTTACTAGGAGTACATGTTGAGATGAAATGATCTGATATGATATAATGTTAGTGTTCGTTTATTTATTTTTCAGTCAAAATTCCAGAACTACTTCATGTGTGCCCTGTATCATTGCTAACTAAACTGAGGAAAAAGAATAGGAAACTGAGTTTGGGGTTTTGGATTATTTTTTTCTGATTGAATAAGATCATGGAAAACCAAACTTGATGGATCCATCCCACTGCTGCACAAGCACAAGACTCCTATAAAGATGCCTGGACCCAGTGGATAAATCTGTACTAGGTTTCTGCATAATACCTTGTATGTAAAGGATTTCATCAGAGAAACGAAATGTATGTACTACCATGCATGGATCATGCATTGAAGTTCCGTCCTTTGAGTGCGTGTTTATTTATTTTTGTAATATGAACTGATTTTTAAACTCAGTGTGTGTCCATCAGCCCTAAGTAATCTGTGAGACCTCTCATTGCTAGATATTCTACTGATTTGAGTTCGTTTTGCTGTGTTAATTTTTTTCTCAGGATGTGACCAGAAGCATGAGGAAGAAATGGATTCAGAAGCAATCTACAAAAATTTTGTTCTTCGGGTTAGTGGCAGTTTGGATTCTTCCTGAAATTGGTTTGACTATTGGACCAGGTTACAGATGATGGTTTTTAATTATACAGGTCATGGCAGCAAGGAGTCCCAATGTACGGCTACGGAAAGCCCTGAATAGAAAAGCTCCATGGTACAGATGCAATGCTTTCAGTCACTCTTCTTCTTCTACTTTTTTTTTAAAAAAAAAATTCTTTAAGAGTCCTTGTCATTAAACTTAAGCTGTTGATTTTATCTTATTTCTGTACTTGGGATTTTAATAGTTCTACGTTTTTTATTTTCTCGATATTTTTTAGTGCAAATGTGAAATGCCCACTTACGGCTCCTCCAAAACCATCCAAGTCTAGAATATCAAGACTAGCCCTGATTTCTTCAATTTCTCACAAACTGGTTGATACCAAATTCAAAGCCAGACCAACTCCTAAGCTCAGTGCAACCCCGGGTTCAAAGGCAAAACAATCTTCTAATGTGGCCAAGGCTCATACTACTCCAAGGAATCGCAAGCGCCTCTCAAATCCGAATACATTTAGGAGTGTTCGGAATCCGAAAGTAACAACCATTGTTGTGCCTAAGAATAGAGTGGTAGCTAAGGCTCTAGTCTTTAACTCACCAAAGAAAGCAGTAAAGACAAAGACTTCATTACAAATGAATACCCCGGTGAAAACGTTATCTGCAGCAATGAAGAAGCTTGAGATCACCAGTGAAAAGAAGCATGTATTAGGGTATAACAAGTCATTGCCTATAGATGCTTCAAGAAAACAAATAAGAGGTCGAGAGGTTAAAAGCCGGGTTTATGACTCCTTGCATTCCCACAACCGCAAAGCTCAGGAAGCCAAAACTTCAAGATGCTCGAAAAGAAATATTAATGAGGACATAAAACCCCCTCGTGATCACAAGCATCATGAAGGGGATGATGATTCAAGTGACATGGATATAGACGAGAAATCAAGGGATGGTTCTCTTGAAGGCTGCTCCCTACCAGGTACCTCTGAGAGTGGTAGGAATGGGCAGGAAGAATGTTTGAAAACTGTGAAATCACAGGAGGGTGAGTATTCTGTTGAACCGGAGTTTATCTATCTATCAAGTTCTGAAGAGAGGGATTCAGGAGAAACTGATGGTCCCGACTCCCAAGCTCGAAGTGGAGTGGCTGAAGGGACTAGTGAAGGAAGTGAGCAGGATGAAAAAATAATATCAAGTCCAGAGAAGGGAAAATTCCCTGAAGTCAAGGAAGAAAGTGATGATAAGGAAAATGCTCTGGCTTGTGATGATACTGAAAATGACAGCGAAGCCAATGATAATGAAGAGAAGGAAAATACTGTAGCATCAGATGACAACAGGTTTGGAACTTGTGCTTTCATGATGTCTTATTATTTTCTTGATGCTCATGATGTTTCCTCCCAGTTCTTTTATTAGTAAGTTTTTGTGTTAAATGTTTGTAGGTTACAGAATCACAATAATGGCCACCAAGAAAGGATGGTTCTGGGGGAGCATGACACTTCCAAAATTTCACTTAAGGTGGCATCTCAAACACAACCTCTCATATTTTCTTTTTGTGACGTCTGCTTCTATACTAATATTTTTCCAATTGATCATTAAAAAACTCATATTCTTCCATGCTTGAAAAACTTATGCAGATTAACCGAGTAATGGGCAAGGCCATAAAAGAGGGCTCCCTCACTGCTACCACTGGTGCTCAAGGGGTGAAGCACGGGAAACCAAAGCCTACCAATCCCAAGCCTTTTAGGCTAAGAACTGATGTATTGAAACTTTACAGGCTAGTTTGCTTGAAGAAGCATTTAAAGTTTTTTTTTCCTTCATATCTGATGTCAGCTAGATTGTTTCAGGAAAGAGGGATTCTTAAGGAAGCGAAGTTTGAGAAAAAACTCATAGCACCTCTGACAGAAATTACGACAGCTCCAGGGCTCCCTGGCACAAACTCACAAAGAAAACATCAGAATGCAAGTCAAGTAAGTTTACAACAATTAAACTCAGACATTTCCCCCATGGGACTGGGGGGCGGGGAGTTAAGTGGGGCTCCGAAAATTAATATATATTTTTTGTTTCCTGACCTCAGAAGAAGAAAAAACGCCTAGGAGTGGACAGAACAACACTAGAGGATCAATCTGTAAGTCTCTAACGCATAAAGTACCGATTAAAAAACAAGTCACCAATGCAGAAAGTGAGAAAACGATAAGAAGAAAAACTTGTCACTGTTTGAACATTTTTCATGGAGAGATTGTGATCAAAGGCTGACAATATGCAGATTAAGGTTGGAAGTACTTGCTTGAAGGCTTCAAAAGGAAATGTGGAGCAAAAATTATCACTCATGACTCTGCACAGACGTAGTGTTTCTATACACCACAAATCCAACCTTGTGACTTCACCGTCGGAACTAGACAAAGCATGTCAAAAACAACAAAACAACTTGAAAAAGATTCAATCACCAATGATGCAACAAAAACTTGCAAGGCCTCGTGGGTAAGTAGTATATTGCCTTTTATCAAACATCCAGCGCTTGATCACCAACGATATTATGGACAAGGTTAATTTCGGTAGATCCTGTTGCAGAGTTATGTCAAGTCGGAAGGAAGCGGTTTCCCTCGTGACCCCTAGTAAACTCGGTGTCATTAAGGAAAACCCATCAAAGATTTTAACAACCAAGCAAGTGGCAAAGCCATTCGGTAATACTGTTTCCCCCGGAACTAAAGCTTCCAGCCGTACCACTCCCCGGCCATTGTCACGGGGTAGAAGGCCTACGACAATTCCAAAGGAGCCAACTTTTCATAGCATCCATACACCAAAGAGCTGCACAAGGAAACTGGCCTAGGTGATATCACCCCATGAAAATTACCTCATTGAGTGAGAGTGTATGATATCTTCTTGTTCAATAGCATCATTGAATTCTTCTTCTTCTCTTATTTAATTTAAGTTTCATTTTGGCAGCTCATCCTTTGTTTTGTTATTTTTATTTTTATTTTATGTTTTATTTTTGGCTTTTGGGAGTTGGTTATTTCCCATAAGCAAAAATGAGTTTATCGTTGTAACATTTGAGATTCAGAACTGATCTCTATTCATTATTTAAACAAGACAAGCAATATAATTGATTTTTTTCTCTGTCCATGCGTATATTTTTATTTTTCTGAAAAACACCTTTCATTTCAGTAGTTTTTACAAGGCAGCTAAAATAACATACTTTCTTTGTAGTTAGTATGTAAAATCGTCGTTCTTTTTCTTCTTGGCTTAGGTAAAATAACGATCCAGCTTGTTAGTATGTGAAGCCTGAAGGGAAGTGTCGTTTCAACACGCCCTTTGTGTTTCTTCATTCAAGTCCTCTCTCTCTCTCTCTCTCTCTCTCGATAAATTGTATAAAATATTATTATTTAAAAATTAAAAAAAATTAAATTATTTATTATATTTTATATAAAAATTTAAAAAAATTTTGATAGATAAAAAGAATTTCTATATCCAAATGAAACCGATTGTTCGACCCTGCGTTTACTTTTTGTTAGTATGGTCGTACTACGATCGTCTTAGGTGTCATTTTTGTTACTTTTTATTGAAAGCATTAATAGATTTTGTTTTACTGAGAGAAGCTTTGTTATTCATCATCATATTTATATTTTATTTTTTCTAAATTAATTGGATTCTTCTACTCATTATTCATACGCTACATATTTGATAAGAAAAAAATTAAAAAAATGTATATAAAATATAATGTATGATGTATAGAGATAATGAATATAATTTTTGTTACTGAAAACCAAACAGATGCCTGCATTTAGCCAAGCCCAAGTCTTGTCGTCGTTCTTTTACCGCCATTTTTTCCTGACCAACAATGTAATGTAGTACGACATAAACCATGTCGTTCAAGGATTCGTTTATTTCACAGCATTAAAGACCGTTTTGCATGTGTTATTCCGGTGCTCTCAGAGTACATTCTTCTTGATACTTTTTTTCAGCATCTCGTTTGCAGCTACAAGTTCCTCAGCTATTCCAGGTTCATTAGCAGAATGTCCAGCATTCGGAACAACCTGTTTTTTTTTTTTTTTTTTTTTTTTTTTGATCGGTAAACAAAATTTTATAGATCAACAGAGATACAAGAGGGCCCAAGTATATAGGACATATACATGAGCATGTCTAGTTTAGAGATACAAGGAAATCATGAAAAGTCCTGCCATGAAAATCAATTACAATTGACCAATGGAGTAGAGTATTGAAAAATAAAAAACTAAGTTCTTCCATTGATCTCTCTTGATCTTCAAAACATCTTGCGTTCCGCTCCCTCCAAATGCACCACCAAAGACAAATAGGCAACATCTTCCATACGGCTGCTATTTGAGGGTTGCCCTTAATACCTCTCCAAGAGGCTAAAAAATCACTTACACTTTCCGGCATCACCCACGCTAACCCCACCCGTGCTAAGACTTCAGTCCACAAGGTTCTGGCAACCTCACAATGTAGTAATAGATGGTTAGCAGACTCGCCACTCTTCTTGCACATGTAACACCAATTCATAGCTATAATGCCACGTTTCCTGAGGTTATCTATTGTAAGAATCTTCCCCAAAGAAGCTGTCCATACAAAAAAAGCAGCCTTTAGAGGTGCTTTTGTCTTCCAAATACTCTTCCAAGGGAATGGGACAGAATTGTGCATGTTCAAAGAATAATAAAAAGAGCGGGCTGTAAAAACTCCCTTCTTAGAGGGACGCCAATATATCTTGTCTTCACCTTCCCCCGACACACGAGTGGAGTACACAAGGTCAAAGAAGGCCGAGAAATCCTCCATCTCCCAATCTTGTGCATCTCTATGGAAAGAGAGGTTCCATTGGGAATAACCATTGGACAAAATAACTAAATCCGCTACAGCTGCTTCTTTCCTTCTTGCTAAGCTATAAACTTGTGGATAAACATCCTTGAGTGCCCGGTCACCACACCATATGTCATGCCAAAATCTTACCTTAACACCGTTGCCAACTTTGAAGCTAGTATGTGCTGCGTACTTATCCCACCCGCTTCTAATATGTTTCCATAGCCCAACTCCATGAGGACCCCTCACCTTATGAGAACACCACCCTCCCCATGAATCTCCATGCTTCACAGCAATGACAGTTCGCCACAAGGCCTCCCGTTCTTGGTGGTATCTCCATAACCACTTGCCTAGCAAAGCTTGGTTGAAAGATCTCAAATTACGTAGACCCAAGCCTCCTTCTTTGATGGGGGAGCATATTTTGTCCCATTTCACCAGGTGGAATTTAAACTCATCCTTGAATCCTCCCCAAAGGAAATCACGTTGAATTTTCTCCATGCGATGGGCCACCTTAGCGGGAAGTGGAAATAATGAGAGAAAATAAGTTGGTAAGTTAGAGAGAGTGCTTTTTATGAGTGTTACCCGGCCCCCTTTGGATAAGTACATCCGCTTCCAACCTGCTAGTTTTCTCTCCATTTTCTCTAATACATCATCCCATATGAATTTCGATTTGAACGCCGCACCCAATGGAAGGCCGAGATACTTCATGGGCAACTGAGAGATGTTGCACTCCAAGATGGACGCCAGACTCTCCACATTAGGTACATGTCCAACTGGCACAACCTCTGATTTAGACAAATTTACCTTCAACCCTGACACAGCTTCAAAGCATAATAGAAGAGCCCTCAAAGCTCGAATTTGTTCATGTCTGGCCTCACAAAAGATTAGTGTATCATCGGCAAACAAAAGATGAGAAATGTTAAGCGAACCTGAACTTGCCTCTCCCACTAAGAATCCTGATATGAACCCTCCTTCTACCGCCCCTGAAATCATCTTGCTAAAAGCTTCCATCACAAAAACAAATAGAAGAGGAGAAAGGGGGTCTCCTTGTCGCAAGCCTCGGGAACTCTTGAAGAAACCTTTTGACGTACCGTTCACCAAGATAGAATAACAGGCCGTAGAAATACAATGAAAAATCCAAGAACACCATTTAGAACCAAAGCCACATCTCTCCAACATATACATTAAGAAACTCCAATTGACGTGGTCGTAAGCTTTCTCCATGTCTAGCTTACATAAGAGTCCAGGCTCTCCCAATTTAATACGACTCTCCAAACATTCGTTGGCTATAAGTACCGAATCAAGGATTTGCCTACCTTGAACAAATGCATTTTGAGGTTTCGATATCAAGCTTTCCATCACCTTGCTTAATCTATTCGCCAAAACTTTGGATAAGATTTTGTAAAGTCCCCCCACCAAACTAATGGGTCGAAAATCTTCCACTGCTACGGCACCGGGTTTTTTGGGGATGAGTGCAAGAAAAGTTGCATTGAGGCTTTTCTCGAACCGCCCACTTCCATGAAATTCATGGAAGACCTCCATGATATCATCCTTAAGCACCTCCCAACAAGTCTGAAAGAAAGCCATGGAGAAGCCATCTGGGCCTGGAGCTTTATCACCCGCCATACCCTTGACCACTGACCTGACCTCTGCCTCCTCAAAAGGCCTTTCAAGTCGCTCCGCTACCTGCTGGTCAAGAATGTCAAAAACCATCCCGTCAAGTCTCGGCCTCCATTCGAATTGTTCCGAAAACAACTTATCATAGTAATTGACAATGTGATCCGAAATCTCGGTATGGTTCGATGAGACCACCCCCTCTATCATCAGAGTATCAATAGCGTTGTTCCGCCTATGTGAGTTGGCCACTTGATGAAAAAACTTAGTGCATCTATCCCCTTCCTTCAACCATACTGCTCGCGATTTCTGGCGCCACGATATTTCTTCTAAAAGAGACAACCGTTCAATGTCCGCGGACACTTGGGATTTGCGAGCCCGCTCAGTTTCAGAAAGGAGCCTCACCTCTTCCACACCCTCCAAATCATTGAGCTCCTCCATAAGAATATTTTTCTGGTTTTCCACATTGCCAAACTCTTGTTTATTCCATTCCTTCAAGTCCTTTTTCAATGACTTTAATTTACAAGCCATCGTAAAGCTAGCATTACCATGAAAATGATATGAAGACCACCATTGTCGCACTCTGTCCATAAATCCCTCTGTCTTTAGCCACATGTTCTCAAATTTGAAGTACCCTGGGCCTCTACTAATGCCCCCACAATTCAAAAGAATGGGAAAGTGATCTGAACATAACCTGGGTAGTCTCTTCTGAATGAGGTCCGGAAAGTGTATCTCCCATTCCGGTGAAACTAAGAATCTGTCTATCCTTGACCACGATGGGACATCTCGGTTACTAGACCAAGTGAAGGAACCACCTGCTAGAGGAATATCCTGAAAGTTCAATTCAGAAATGAAGTTGGAAAAATCTACCATGGGTGAGTTGAAATCCGAATTACCCGATCTCTCACTCGGGAACCGAGTGACATTGAAATCACCTCCAATACACCAAGGTACATCCCAAATGCTGTGTATACCGGCTAACTCATCCCATAGTAAACTTCGAGACCGGTCCAGATTAGGCCCATAAACACCTGCAAAAGCCCACTGATATCCATCCATGACATCCCTAAACGAGCATGCCACCACATAATCCCCAAGGAAATCTTCCATTTTTTCCACTACTCTTTTATCCCACATAACTAGTATTCCCCCGGATGCCCCAATGGATGGAAGGTAATGCCACCCCACATGCAAACAACCCCACAAACTCCTAATGATATGAAGAGAAATAAAAGCCAATTTAGTTTCTTGAAGACAAACGATATCTACTTTCCAAGTACGGAGAAGAGATCTAATACGTAGACGTTTATTCACATCATTGATCCCTCTCACATTCCACGATAGTATTTTAGGCTTCATTGACAAAAGTAGCATCCCTCCCTTTTGTTCTATCTCTCCCCGAAGTGCCCTCCTTATTATCGTAGTTAATGAAGCATTGCAACCGTCTCAATTCTCTTTCCTTTCTCATAGCAGACTTCATTACCGTGGATCGATTAGCTTCCATGGCAACTAGGAGGGCCATGAATTGGTCTTCATAACCTTCACAAGAAATTCCCACCCATTCTTGAAGCTCCTCTACTTTTTTTAATACCCAATGTGATGCACGAGGTGCAATCAGAGGAGGAATCATTTGTAAGGGTGATGGAGTACCCAACTCCTCCTCACTGCCCTCAGCCTCCATAGATAGACTCAACGACCTGGTGACCATCTCCTTCCCCTTCACAGAATCCTCAGCACCCACTTCCTTCACTCCCGGCACCACAACCTCCACATTTGGCCCCCCCATAGGTTCCTCTACCGAAATCGGAATTATCTGTGTCTGGTTCGAAGGCTTTGGCTCGACAACAGTAACCGGGGTGGCGTCATCGACATTTCCCGAAACTTCCCCTTCCTCCAAGGGACTGCTCTCAACCCTGAAACTGTTCTCATCTATCTCCACTGGCCTCGGCGCTGTTGTCTGTGCACCGATGATCTCCATCGTCATGTTCTGTGCAGCTATCGGATCTTCGAGAGCAGTAAAAATGTCGTAAAACCCACCTTCGTCGTCAGATATGGCAACATCTGACGGCAGGTTGTCCATCGGCACCTCCGCGGCCTTCGTCGAGGTCAACTGAGGCTTCGCCGGCGGCGGTGGCTCAGGCCCATGCGACGACGGGCCCCCAACAGCCTGTGTTCTCTTCCGCCAGAGCTGTCTCATTTTGGGCTTTGGCCCGTTGCCATCAGCCTTCCTACCTTCCTGTCCCTGCTCGATAGGCCCATCCGTAGAAACCCATAAGCCCACCTGCCTGCCCGGGCCCATATTCCCATCTTCAACACACCGTATTAGCTCAACTACCTTAGTAGTTAACTCCCCCAACGAAATCTTCATTTCGTTCAATTCCTTCAGAATAGTTTCTTCTTTAAGCCCGACCACCCTTCTGTCATATCCATCGCCATACTGAGCTACTGCCGAACAGGGATGTGATCCCTTTTGCGCGTCTGCTGTCGCATTGTGCTGCGCGGCTCGAGGAACCACCAGAGCCTCCTTGTACGACCTCGCCGGCATGGCTAACGCCGAAGCTTTCGATGGGTTTCTCCCCTGACCACTTCCTCCGGCCATATCCTTCAACACTGCCGCCACCTTCCTCCACCCCATACCATCCTTACCTTCAGGGATGAGTACGAAACTTCGGCGTCCTCCCCCACCATACGCCGCCAAAGCCATGTATGCACCGCGAGTGTTTGAGCATCGCTGAGTAGTGAGTCCTCTGTCTCCTTCGCGTCGAGCCGAGTAGAAACCTTTACTCCCAGGCTTCATACAAGCCTCCAATGAGTTAACCACCCAACTGATAGTCTCCAAACCCAGCCATAGACAACTTACTCCTTTCCATCCTTTCTCAGTTATGCATACCTTATTCCCCTCTCTTCTCACCTCAAAAATCTTTGATTCAATAACTACACAACTAAAAGTACTCGTAGTCATGCTTCAAAACCGGAAACTCCCTCGTCAACAACCCACAAACACCATTGAAAACGTAAAGAAATCTCAAGTGTACGGAGAGAAAAGTGTTTAGGAGATTCATCCCATATCTAAGGACGCTGACCAAATGTAAGAGTGACCTTGAAATGCTTTCAATATCATTTCAGGCTTTGGTTTCTCCACGGAGTGCTTGCTTCAGGCTTTGGTTTCTCCACGGAGTGCTTACTTTCAAAAACAACTAGAAAGTGTTCAGCTCAGCTGAACGCACTATCACGACATTGATTCAAGAGTAATGCCAACTACCACTCATCAACTGAGATGGCTGGAAGTAACTGAGCTAACATGACATAAAAACAGTTTCATTCTCTCGATCTAATTAGCTATCTGCACTTCTGACTTCTCTTCAAACTTGGAATATTAAGTGAAAAACCATACTACATAAAAAACGAAGAGAGAGAGAACAACCATTATAAAACTATGATGGCCAATTGGCCATGCACTGTTATATGGACAATATCTTAATATATGAATTATTTCGGTAGCAATGGCACACGAACCAAGGTTCCCTCGAGTTGTTGCTCGAATTTGAGGGCCTTGAGTCGGATAGAGATGCACATAAAGTGCGCATTACAATATTTATTACTGTCCGTACAATTATTCCGGACAATATTAAATACGCAATAAATGTTGTAGGGCCAACTTTATTTGCCTACCCCTATTCCACTTGAGGCTCTCAAGTTCAGGCAACAACTTAAGGAATCTTTTTCCAGGCCACACAATCACCATCTGCTCATTCAAAGAGAAAAAAGACAAGTTATTTTTCATCTTTATAACGATTGAGACTTAGATTATGTTTGGATGTTCTATTTTATACAAAATTTTCATCTTATCTCATCTCATCATTACAACCTTTTTAAATTCCTATATAAAATATAATAAACAATTCAACTTTTTCAAATCCTAATACAACTTTTTCAAATCTCAATTTAACTTTTTCAAATCTTAAAACTAAAAAATAATATTTTAAACTTTAAAACAAAACACAAAATTCTCATCTCACCTTCCAAACATAATCTTAATGATCTTGATGATCTTTAGGGTGACATATACTTTGCAAGAAACCTTCTGGTTTTAGGATACCCACGTTAAAATAACCAGATTTAAAGGACCTCAAAATAAGTCCATTAAAGGACCTAAACCTATTAGAAGAAAACCTATGGTGTTTCTGTCCACAATAGTTAGTCAAAGAGCTCAAAGGAATCCACTAATGGCTTTTAAAATTGCTCCTTATCAAACAAATGCAATTAGATGGCTTTACAGCAGACTGCCCAGATACAGCAACTTTTTAAGGCACACTAGGGCTTATATGATCCATACTACTGCTGTGTTGTATTCCTTTTCTGTATCTG